>VWZZ01007767.1:13854-69629 GCA_013399095.1 Psophia crepitans | reverse complement strand
TTGGAACAGACTGCCCAGAGAGGTGGTTGAATCGCCGTCCCTGGAGACGTTCAAAAAACGCATAGACATGGCACTCCAGGACATGATCTAGTAGGCATGGTGGTGTTAGGTTGACGGTTGGACTTGATGATCTTGGAGGTCCTTTCCAACCTTAGTGATTCTATGGTTCTGTGTTTGACTTGAGTCAGGAAAGGGCCCAAGATCTGCCCATTCTCAGGATACCGTCCAAAGACAGCAGGTCACCGCATCATTCATTGCTTGCTGCAATTTCCAGTCCTTCCACATTGACATCAGCCTGGCACCAAAACAAAACCTTTTGCAGGGCTGGTGAAACCTCCTAGCTGACCTTACCAATGCAAGCAGAGAAGCACAGAAGTATAAGCAAGGGAGAGTAGGAAGCTTTGTGGCTTCACAGTAAGCACCTCTGTCTTCAAAGCATTGCTTTAGGCTTGGCTGGGGTTTTGGATGTGGGTAGATATTTCAAGTTTTGCTGCACAGCCAGTTCATTGCAGCTTGGTCACTAAATGCGCAAAGTTTAATAGTATTATTCCACTCTCCAGTCCAAGAAGCTTTGCCTTACTAACCACTTGGTTTGTCACTGCTACAGAGAAAAAAGGCATGGAAAAGCTTATTTTAATATGAGCTCTTAAATATCACAAATCAAATGCCATTCAGGACAAAATGGTCATCAAATTTAGCTCTTGATACGCAACAAGACCTGGGCTACATGGACTTCACATACAGTGGTTTCACGTACCTCTAGATTTTCTTCAGCTACTGAATATTCTTTTCTTTTCTATTAAGCTTGATGACAGCTCCTGAAATAGCATATACTGGTAGTAAATTCTCCTGATTTACCAGCTATCGCAACTGATCAATTTAATTTTGACTGATATGTTAAAGTGATTATAGAGGGACCAGGTTCCCGAATGTAATTGAATTTCAATAGAATTGTGGCACTCAGTTCCTTTCAGTATGTAGAAGATTCCAGACCTTAAGAGTAAATATTAAAGCTCATTAAAAAAAAAAAAAAAAAGGTTGCTATGAAACATTTCCAAACTAGTCCCCAGTTCACTTCAGAAAGTTCTCTCAAATTTACATCATGTTTCACTGGATAACAAAGATGAAATTCAAAAAAGAAAATCCTAAGGAACCAGGGAAATTTTTTTTTGAATATGATTCATTAAACATTTGTTTAGTGGAATATATATAGGCCATCAATTTTCACATTTTTTTATTAAAAATTCTGACCTGCTAATGAAAAATTACCAGATACCTGATCTTCAATGAATTTAAAGGTAAGATTAAATATTTAATTATTATCATAATATACCTTTCTAGGATTGTAGATGTTTCAGAGCTTTCCTTTTCTACCATGTGAGCTGATGCAGATTAATGTGGGGTTTTTTGGCACTTAATAAAATTGAAAATAATTAATCTGTAATGGCATTGATGGAAAAAGTGTTCAAAATGTCAATAAAAGTGCTGCTTTAATAGTACTTCAAATATTCTACTTACGCAACTTAAGAGACACATTATCTACCAGACTACACACTTTTCCATTAAGATCTATGAAAATCTGCAGGTGTTTAATTACCTGCTCTCCCATTGTTCCCTGGCTGCAGCAGGAGTAGTTTGAACACTACCGTGTAAAAATTAATGTGCAATTTAACATAACGGTTATGTAGATGAAACGAAAACTTTCCCTAGTTTCTATTTTGTATGAAAAGTCTCACACAAATAAACCATAAGTTGCTTTTCACCAGAAAGAGTTGTTTAAATATTTTCATTCATTTCAAAACATTTCTGACTTATAAAAAGAATTAAGTATCACTATTGCAGTAATCAACATCAGACCATAAAATATCTGGCAAAATACTATGAGGAAAATTACATCTTATGAAAACAGTTTAAATACACACTGTTTTTCCCCCCCAAAAAAGGAGATTGCTTGTTCAATGAAGTCTTATTTCAGGAGATCATTCAAGTTTTCACAGAGTCAAAACATGGTTGAAGTCAGAAATTACCTCTGGAGTGCAGCTAGTCTGAGACCCTGCTCAAGCTGAGCCACCCAGAGCCGGTTCCCCAGGACAGTATCCAGATGGCATTTGAATATCTCCAAGGACTGAGACTGAACAACCTTCTTGGACAACCCATGCCAGTACTCCATCACCCCTGTGCTTCAGCTTGTGCCCGTTGCCTCTGGTTCTGCCACTGGGCACCACTGGAAAGAGCCTGGCTCTGTCCTCTTTACACCCTCCCTTCAGGTGAGGTCCCACCAAGCCTTCATTTCTACAGGCTGAACAGTCCCAGCCCTCTTAGCCTTTCCTCATGGGAGAGATGCTGCAATCCCTTAATCATCCTTGTGGCCCTTCATTGTAGTCTCTCCAGTATGTCCATTCCTCTCCNTGAATATCTCCAAGGACTGAGACTGAACAACCTTCTTGGACAACCCATGCCAGTACTCCATCACCCCTGTGCTTCAGCTTGTGCCCGTTGCCTCTGGTTCTGCCACTGGGCACCACTGGAAAGAGCCTGGCTCTGTCCTCTTTGTACCCTCCCTTCAGGTGAGGTCCCACCAAGCCTTCATTTCTACAGGCTGAACAGTCCCAGCCCTCTTAGCCTTTCCTCATGGGAGAGATGCTGCAATCCCTTAATCATCCTTGTGGCCCTTCATTGTAGTCTCTCCAGTATGTCCATTCCTCTCCTGTACTGATGAGCCCAGAACTGGACCCAGCACTCCAGGTGTGGTCTCATCAGCACTAAGCAGAGGGGCAGGACCACCTCCTTTGATGTGCTGGCAGCCCTTTGCCTCTTGAAGTCCAGGATACCATCAGCCTTCTTAGCAGCAAGGGTGCATTGCTCACTCATCTTCAGCCTGGCATCCACCAATCAGGACCTTCAGGTACTTCTCTGCAAAGTTGCTTTCCAGCTGGGTGGCCCCAGTCTGTACTGGTGTCTGAGGTTTTTTTCCTTCATGTACAAGACTTTTCACTTCCCCTTGCTCAACTCCACAAGGCTCCTGTCAACTCATTTCTCCAGTCTGTCAAGGTCCTTCTAGATGGCAGCATGACCTTCTACCATACCAGCCAGTTTTGTGTCTTCAGCAAACTTGCTGAGGGTGCACTCTGCCCCATCATCCAGGTCATTAATGAAAATGTTAAACAGGACTGGCCTCAGTGCTGATCCCTGGGCTACATCACTAGTCACTGGCCTCCAATCAGACTTTGCACCATTGATCACCACTCTCTGGGCCCAGTCATGCAGCCAGTTTTCAATCCACTTCACTGTCTGCTCATCCAGTCCCATACATCAACCACTTCTCTATGAGAATCTTACATGAGAGGGTCAGAGGCTTTACTGAAGTCCAGGCAGACAATATCCACTATCCTCCCTTCATCTAGCAGGCCAGTCACTGCATCATAAAAGTTTATCTAGTTGGTCAAGTTGGAAGTTAGCAATGCTTACTGTTCCTGACAATTTTCTTATCATTACTGTGCCTGGAAATGGTTTCCAGGATTAGCTGCTTGCTCACCTTCCCAGAGATCAAGGTCAGGCTGTCTGCTGTGTAATTCCCTGGGTCCTCCTTCTTGCCCTTCTTGAAGTCTTTCTAACTCTTTTCTGTTAGAGTTACATCAATGTCAGAAGGACTCAGACAACACAGTTGGATTTTTTTGGCCAAGGACACTTAGTATCCTGGGTCTGAACAAAATGCAAAGAAAGTTAAGAACTCTGGGATTTCTTCTGGCATTGGTTCAAGATCCAAGCAGCTTTTTTGGCAGACTTCTCATTTTTCTGTTTCATGCCTCGTCCTTTCAAGGCAGACCCACAAAAGGCAAGCAGTATTTAGCTGTTTTGATCATGAACCCTGAATGAAATACCTTTACATGTGTACACAAGGACCCAAAAGGGCATCCCACTAGGTCTTCATTAACTCCACCCATTGCTTGGCCTTTGGTACTTCACCCAAGATCAACAGTTCAGGATACGCTTCTGGGAGCTGGCATCTGCTTGCTTTTCTTGCAGAGGAGACCTCTCCTCTATTTCCAAAGCACATTTCCAAAGTGTGAAAAAGCAGAAAAGAAGACATTCCATCTTCTGTGGAACAGCTCAGTGGTTAAATACCCTGTTGACAGCTCAATGATGCTTTGTTGTATTCATTTCTCAGGTTTAGGTGTTAAATTCAGAGCATCACCCTCCCAGCCAACACCCTTGCCATAGAAGCTATCCTACACTGCAAAAGAATCTATTAGCAATGGGACTAGGGAAAGAGGGATAACGACATGGAATAGTCTCCAGGATACACCTGGACCTCTCCAAGGGGCTGAGTTTTAGGTTTTACTCACTGGTCCCTTTTAAGCATTGTATTCAATTTTCTGAAGGAAAACCTTATTTAATCAAAGCACCCTGGGGTTTTTCAGTCCCTCTTCTGAGGTTAGCACAATCTATCTGCTTCCATCTCAAGGAACTGTTTGTGATCCCTGTCTAAAGGGACATGGATCATTTCTGTCAGGCCTAGCTCCTTGATGCAATGATGAAGGACCATGTTACGTTGCACTTGCCATGATGCAAAGCACTGCTCCCATAGCATCTTGCAACCCCAATCCTAAAGTTCATATTCCTCCTGAACCCTTCAAGACAGAGATTGTCACACCATTGCATCAGCATTACAGACAGATGAATCCCTGGGCAATCTGTATCTTTTACAGTCCTTTGTGAAAAGAGCTTGTTGCTTTCAAAGATATCCTGGAATATATTTTATGTTATTGTTGCCTCCTTAGAGGAAAGGGTACAAATTAGACCTTTCATTCTGCAGATGTCCCTTATGTGGAAATTACCTCCCAGATCTCAAGATAGCTATGGCCATCAGAGGCAGATCGTTCCCAAATATGTTGCAAAAATGCGAGATGGATAAGATTAACTGCTTTGTTAGCAGTGTGGGCCTTCTGATGAGGTACTTCTTTCACTGTGTCGAGAGCACATGTCCCATCAATGTCATTACAGTTAGTGTTGCTAACTTCAGTTTTATGGAAGTTATTCAGAGCTTTCCATATTACCACTTTGGAACTGGAGAAGCCCTCCTTGTCTTGTTTCAAGGCAAATTTGGGTTTGTTCTGCCTGTGCTCCGTACTAACCAAATCAAAAACCTGGAAGCTGTGTAGACCTGTCAGCAGGGGATTGCACTCAGACTAATAAGCTCTGTAACAACCTGCAAAAGACAACCCAGATACTCCCCAATTTAGGTTACAGCCAGATTGTTATTAAGCTCCTTGACCTGGATGCAGCGCAATCTGCTGTTTGGGGCTGAGTGTCACTCTCAGTCCTGAAGAGTGCAGGTCCCAGGCTTCCCCAACAATATGTCTGACAACCTGTGGATGCTGAATGAGGCAGTAGTAAAAATCTCACAGTGGGAATTTCCTCCCTCTTTATACGTGCTGCTGTTCACCACCAACCCTGACCAGCTGAAAAGACATCGTTTCATCGGAGGTTGCCAAATTTTGCTGATTTTGCTGAAGCGAATTGGCTTACGTCATTTTGATCTTTTTGTAAAGCTAAAAATACAAAAAAGGGAGTGGAAGGGAGGTGATGAGGGAATCATGTTGAGAGTTTTAAATATATAGAATAGAACTAAGAGAGCAATACTTGTATTTAGTAGCTGGAGAAACCTTTCGGGGCATGAGACAGAAAGAGAGAGACAAAGATTTAAATTCAATTCTTTTCTTTTCCTATTATGCAGGACTGCAGCATCAACAACCAGCAATTGAGAGAAGAGATACATCATTAAACTTATTTATAGCATTAACTACTTTGCATTCATCCACACAAGTGAAACTGTAAAAAGAAGAAAAAATTATAAAGGGAGTGTGTGGTTCTTTCATTAGCTTGTCTATAATGTTGGATTGGTCCATAAATTAATGTGTAAAAGAGGACAGAAAAAAAAAAGAATTCAAAGCTTTGCCATTGTAATTACAGCTCTTTAAATATCAAAAGACACAAAGAAAGATTCCTTTTGAAAAGAGTACCGATTCTCTTGGCAAGCCACTATTAAATACTTGCATAAATCTACGATCTGCATCCTGCAAGTTGAGGTGACATTGCCATCATGGCTTACAGGTCTTTTCATGTGACTATTGGTACTCTTCAGTATTATTACTTATATTTCACCAGGAGACCTTTGGGAGATAAGACACCTTCCCTCTGTCAAGGGTGCCAAGGTTAAGAAGTAGCAACTCAGAAAACTGGCGAGAAAAAGAGCCTGGATCAAAGATCAGCTAACTGACTTGGGCTGTTCCAGATACAGATTTCCAAAAGTCTCTTTGGTACAACTCAGACGTCCAGGTGCAGTTTCATAATGGATTTACCAGTAGCTCCTCCAGAGCACAGCCCATGTGCACGTACCGTGTCACAGCAGCAGATGTGTGGCTGTATCCCTCTGTCTTCCAGCTCACACAGTATTTGGTCACAGAAAGCCACCAAAACTACCAGACAAAACATGTTAGTAAAACACCCTCTAATATGGAGAGCAGAGTGGGTTACTAGGCATTGCAGCTTCTAAGTGAAATGCCACAGAGCTCAGCTCTCAGTCCCATTTTAATACCTCTCAGGCAACCTTTCCCAGCCAGCTTCTGTCTTTTGAAGGGCAGCACAGATAACAGATCTCATAGTTGACATCTGTCAGGATAAACCAATGCCCTTCAGTCCTACACACTTCACAGATTGCAAACTTACTCAAGTTCAGTCCCATATGAGAGCAAGTAGCTCCAGACATTTTCTAAAAAGGCCAAATCCCACACTGCATGGGCTTTCATAGACAAAAATAATCACGCACTGCACCTGAAATAATTCAGAAGCAGGCTTTTTATGAAGCTGAACCTCTGCTTCCGCAAGGTTGAGGTCAATATGTGTGTGAGCAGCTGCAGCTTCTAAGGGTTTTCAAGGGGCTAGCTGCTTCCCCAGGCTGCAGGCTGACAGTTCTCAAGCTGCTTGGCAGAAGTTGCCCTGTCGATGCTCAATAGCCACGGACAGATCCCGCGTGGAGCACAGCAGCATTAAACCTTGGCAACAGCACAGCCTATCTTCTGATTTGACACTTTCAAACCTAATCCAGGACATAGCTCATCAAATACACAACAGAGGAAGAGAGTGCGCTGGTGAAACACAACAACTTTTGCCCAGTTGCTAGAAACATAAACTAATGTCCAGAAATGGGCACTTGCAGGACAATCTTTATGAAGTTGGGGAACCTGGATGTTCTCCTCATCTTGGTCCTCAAATACACAGTCGGAAGAGACCAGATGAGGCACCATTCCTTCTCACTTCCAGATATTAATCTTTTTTAATAAAAATAATCCAGCTGCAGGGACGGAAGTACAGTGTGATCAACTTGGTCCCATAGTGGGAATGACCAGGACCGCAGGAGGGAAACAGGAAAGGACCACCTCAGCCTTCATCGCTGAGACATGATAGAAATGCAGATCCCAGAAACAGTGCGAGACACACCACAGAGAGCTTCTTCCCATAGCTCATACTCAGGTATTGCAGGTGAAACAGCTATTTACTAAGTGCAATAAATTTACAAAGCCAGCTACACCGTTTGGGCAGTATCTCTGTCAGTGGCTCATGTTTGAAGCAAGCTGGATTTAAAATCCAGTGGGAAGAAAAGCAGCTGCTCTTACAGATGCCCTAAGCATCAAAAATACCCAGTACTTTTCTACTAACTTGCCTGCTAGTGATGAAGAAAAAGTTTAAGAAGAGACCCTTGAGGTACACTGTGTTGCCTGCTTCTAAGATTGACTTGACACCATTTAGTAAAACCTGTGCGCATTCTTCTTCACAAGCTAACAAGCCAATTAATTACGAAAGGCAACAGGTTTTGGCCTAAAGCCAAATTACAGTGGTGTCATTAGTCTCTGCTTTGTAACAAAATCAAGAGTCCTGCCTGGATTACATTCTCTGAACTCTTCGGTTCAATGGTACTGTGGTGTAGAACTCACAAGTAGGTGCTGACTCTTCCACACACACCATAATATTAGGCACAATGATAGCAATAATCATCCCATATTTGTAGATGATTTTTCGTGTTTAAATATTCAGAATTGCTTTGTAAAAATGCGACCTCAAACCACCAAGCCTCTCCTGTTCATGTACCCACCTGAAGATGAAGAGACTTCACCTAGGCTGCCTGGATACACCAGCAATGCTCCTATCCCTAACCTCCCACAGCCTATTCCTGCTCTTGGTACGTCCCCCATCTCTGAATGTCCTTACCTCTGATTTTGTCCAGATTATCCCTAAAGACTCATTGCTTACAAATTTCATTTCAAGGAACAGTATTTTTAAAAAACAAGTGAAGGCTGCAAACATGAGTAATATTTTGTTTCAATGAAGATTCTAATTTAAATATAAAGGAAGCATGTTATCTACACTGAAACGCAGGTCTGTTGGGTATACAATACACATTTTAGTACTATACACTTGCAGGGATAAAAAAAAAAATCAGTAAACCCAGAAGCAGAGACATGATTTCAAGTGAGATGGTGATCCCCTAAAGATTTTGCCCAATTATGCTGCACCTCTACCACAATACTTGGAGGTCTCCCTCCTGAGATATCCTCACTTTCCAGCCCATTTCATCACCCAGCACTGCTGTGCTACCCCCCCTGGAGTCACTCGCTGAATTGCTGAGCAGGCTGGAGAAGCTGCCAAGAGCCTCCCAACCCATCGATGCACCATGCGTGGCCCAGTGATATGAGTGAGTTGGCTGCAGCAAGCCAAGCAAATTGCTTTATTCATAAATTGTAAAGACTCGGTCTGAATCTCATTCAGTATTATTATAAAGCATCATAGTTTAAGCTAGCAGGATCAACGGCTCATCTCATCTGATTTCTGTATAATGTGAAACAATGGGAATTCACCCCGTGACTTCTGTGTTGCTATTGCTGCTTCTGATAAAATATTATACAAACATATCAAGGAAACCAATGGAAAACACCTGAGATGTCTATCTATGTTAAAGTTTTATTACTTCTGGGATCTCAAAAGGCTTAGGAAACATCACTGAACATTGTTTCATACATACTTATGAAAGGGTAACATAATAAAACCAGGTCAAACAACACTGAATATTAAATTTAATGTAAAGTATGTGAAAGAAAGAAATACAGAAGATGTTGGAAGAATTACTAAAAGAGAAGGAACAAATAACTGTACCTGTGACTGTGGGGGTTTTGGGTAGTCTGTTGTTTTTTTAACTGGCAAACAAAATCGTTTTACATCCAAGGAAAGACGTAATTAATTTTCCTCATTTTTTTTCTGACTAAATTTGGAGCAGCTGAGAGGTTGGTTATTTCTAACCATCTTTAAAAATGGACTTATAATGTTGCCATCTGTTGGCATATGACAGATATAGCATCCTGCAATTCCAGACAGAGTCAGAAAGATGCAGAAAATTAAAGGGACAGATGTGAGAAATACCTGCTCTCATTTGGTTCCAGTGTTCACATCTGTTCTCCTCAAAGATTTTTCAATCATATAAATCTGTCCTCAGAAGCTAGTACCTTGAAATGTTATGGCATTTCTGGTAATCATAAAAAGCATATTCTAGTAGAGTTTACTGCATCACTGAATTCATAAAAATCTGGTTTCCATCAACAGGACACAAAGTACACAGCAACATTACTTGTCTGCTTAACTTCCCTCTCCTTCACAAATCACAAGCAAAAGGGTAGGTGACGGGTGCAACTGTAACAGAATCGCAAGCACACAATTTCAACAGGTATCTGCAGACAGTGTGTGTTTACACAACCCCTTGAAAGGAAATCAGCATCTCTTTCACTGGTCACTGCACCCTGCCCCGTCCCTGTGCGGATCACAGAGCGGGGTACCCTTATCCTGTGGGTGTAAGGGCTTTTCTTTCCACTGAAATCGCTGCCTGCCATTGCAAGCACATCTGTCTTCATTTGCAACATCACTAGCTTCTTCTGGCAGTGCTTTTGACAGGCTGGCTGCTAATGCTTCCATCAACTGTACGCATTTTTCCCTCCCCCTGCTTCCCTGTCCCAGCCCCTCCAGCCCTGTAAGTCCCTTCACCGCGTTGGATGGTGCAAGACCTCACTGCTCCTCAAGAAGGATTAGAAAGCACCTTTACCCCACTCCCCGCCCCCCCCATTATTCTGTTAGTTGGAGTAGGGACTAGGGATAACGGCATTTTTGTGAGACACGCATATGTGTCTGTGGGCAAACTTCCTTTTTTATTCACAGATAGGTTTTAATGGTGAAAAGAGAAATGATGCTCAAATTCTTATTTCACCTTGGATGCAGTGAACGCATTTTCACCTTAAATACAATATACCTCTTCCTCTATAATACACTACATAAATTTTCTCTCAAGATGGCAGCGCCATCAAAAATTAAAAGGCGTAGTACAAAGCAAATAATATTGGAGCTACATAATCATGCTGATAATTCACATGAACGGTTTTCAGTATTTACAGAAAGCGTTGACTGATACAGTTCGCTGGCCCCGTGAGCACTATGTTAAATCATTAAAGTGTGAGCAATCTTTATTTGTATTGTAATAATATTCTGTATCCCCAGCCCAGAACCCCGGTGTGCTCAGTGCTGTACAAACAACTGCCAATTCATGGTCTGCATTTGAGCACAATTTTTTTTTTCCTTTAAGAAATGATTTCATCTTTGACAACTCCTCATTTTTCTACATATTTTCAATTATTTTGAAGCAGAAAATGACCTGCAGGCTACCAAGTGGAAGTCAGAATTCCCCCACACAGGAGGAATGTTTCCTGCATGCAACATTGAAATAAGCTGAAGAACCTAACCATTACAGATTTCAGAAAGGCCAGCATCCTACATAAATTTCACAATTACATGCTTGGCTTTAGCAGATAAGAGATACTTGGCAACAGGACTGCTTGCTGCCTCTTGCTCCTCAGGAAAATGAGTGTGAAAACAGAATGGAAAAATATTTGGCCCTCAAAAGATTCTGAATTTAAGACCAAAGTATTTTTTTTTTGTAGCAGCTGGTACTTATTACTGCCTCTCTAAACATGATAGATGCTTAAAAACAACAACAGACATAACCACAGCTTCTTAAGTTTCAGATACTGGTAAGCAGTAGGACCAGTGATTCATTATATCCCTTCTGTGGGTTGCCCTCAGCTTAAATCTTGCGGCCACGCAGCAGGGCCATAATTTGTATTGCCTTGAGAAGCAAACCCAGAGAATAAAGGACAGTAAAATGAAGACCGTCGTGTCTAATGTGGAGTCTTGTAGAAGTATTTTGTCTCATACTTAATTGCACTTAGAAGTATATTATATTTATATACTTAATACAATTTGGTCAGAAAACAAGGGTAGGGAAGGATTTATTATGGAGAAATGTCCACATGCAATGCACGGCATGAAATTTTCAAGCAACTTTCCTTGCAGATAGAGTCAAGGTGCTTTTTTGGCATGTGAAGGAAGAAGATATCACCTATGTCATCTTCTACAGAAAGGAAAAGAATACTAGCTATGTCAGTCACCTCCTACTTGACTTTCTTGATAACATCCCTCACTGCTTCTCTCCCTATATAGCAAATACTTCTTCCAGTTCCTAAAAATCTTCTCGCAAGCATTTTTGACCACACTCATTCGACCCTTACCTCATCGACCCTCTGCTGAGCCTCTTGTCCCCTCATTTAAATGTCTTTCCCCTCTCCTGTTGATTTATTCTTTTTTTTTTGCCTCCTCCTGCACTCCTCGTGATAAATTCAAAAGTTGATCTACATTTAGCAATTTCTCATCTATTTTCATGCTTTCATCCATACTGATAATTCCGTGCAAGACCTCCCACTTGAGACAATTACTTACACAACTGTGTCTCAAACTCCTTCTCAAATGAGGATTTTTTTTTTCCAAATTAGCTACACGCATTGGCTTTCTTCACTCAGACTCCTAGCTGTGATAGCAAATCATGTCACCGAAGTTTAGCCAGCTGATCAAAAACCCTACATTGAAAGTCTAGATGCAGTAGGCCAGAGCTTAGTAGTTTAAAACTTCTTTACATAACAAAAATGAAAGAGCCTCTGGGAGTTGCTTCCCTATACATAAGACCTGAGTCGTGACTGGAGACAACGTGCCTCTTTCCCTCCATCGACTGTGACGCAAGCTCCTGACACAGGTGTGCTGAAGCTGAGCTGATGACTTCAAGAGCTTTTGAGAAACACTTGGTACACTTGAGAAATAAGGCATTATATAAAAGAGAATCATTGTGATATCAGACTTCAGCTGCACTAAAAAGAAGAGCAGAAGCAACAACTGAATTTATGAGGCACCCTATTCTGTCAGCCTAGGTTAGTCAGTCTCACGTCTCGCCTACTGTGTCAGGGACGTAAGCAGAGAAACACTCAGTTTTCTGAATCCTGAAAAGGCTCAAGCACAAAAAAAGGTACTGGGATGCTCAGCACTTCCAAAATTAAAATGAATCTGGCCTTCCATTGAATGCAATTTTATAATTTTTAATTAACATCCAAAAATCAATAAACTTTTAGAGTGCAGGTATATTCAGGTTCAGAGAGCAGTTGAGTGGAGGGTTCCAGTGTGAGGCTGAAATACCTTCTGGTATCTGTGTGTTGATGGGCATAACTCATCAGCAGAGCACATTGTGGAAACATGGAAACTCCTCTAGTCCTGACCTGAGTGGGAGGAGGACCACGTCACAGACAATAGACCCAGCAAGACCCATATCAGCCCATGCAAACAAGGGGTTAACAGCCCATTATATCCCCTCCAATAAAGCCACTGTGTAAAAGTACTTGTGTTTATTGCATTAGCATCCATTTTCATTAGTACCCAAGATGGTATCGTTTTACACACTAGGAAACGTAATTACCAAAAACACGCTTCCAAAAACATATCAATTGATCAGAAAGTGCGAACGAGACAAATCAACTTATGCAAACCAAGGAGAAACATGTTCATAATCCCCTTGCAGCTAGAAGAGACTGAGTAAACAGCAGCCTGCAAACAGTTGCAGCAACCCCCTTTTTTTTTGATGGTTATGTTCAAACACTCCTACACCACTGCCATCTGCTGGCAAACAGAAAATGCAAGTTTTTGCTTTAAAAAAGTGATAAAAAAATTAGTAGTGTTTAACCATGATATTACAGGTCTAGAAAAGGAAGCATGGCTGGCAGTAAAGCACTTGCAAGGTCCAGGGCTCCAGAAAGGCACCTGCCTTCACCACGCCACTGGAAACACCCCAAGCTTGGAAAGTGCATCGCCTTCCGCCAGCAGCATCAGCAGCCCTGAGAAATATTGCTGCTCCCTCTTTAATAATATTCTTCTTCCCACATGAACAATCAAGTCTTAAATATTCCTTCATCAAAGACAATGACAAAGCTCTTATTGGTTATTACAGGAGCTACAGGTGCTTTTAAAAAGCACTGACCTGTTGGATAATTTTTTTTTAACCTGTTAATATGTGTAATCAAAAGAACAAACAAAAAGACAACGTTCAATGCAAAGTCAATACACCACAACATTTTCTTCTTCTTGCTATTCAATTTAGGTTTCCCATGAAATGTAGAGTCTCCGCTGGTGACAGGCACAGCCATACATGATAGAGACCTCAACAAAATTTCCTAGTAGCTTTTTAAGTGCTACAGAATTTACACAAAACATTTACAGTGCAAGTGCTTTATGATTTGCCTTGGCCAAAGGGTGGGTCAGCTGATTGTTACAGATTGGAACATCAGCAGGGAGATTCTCTGGGCATTTCTTTGGGACTAACTGACGAGAAGGAAAAACATTCAGCTCTGAAAATCCCGTTATCAGTCCCAAAACCAGAGCATCCTTCACAGCTCTAGAACTGGTTAAAATTTTTCAGTTAAAAAAAAAAGAATTTTTAGATAGAAAAATAATAATATTTATTATTTAAACAATTTAAGTCTAACTCTGGGACTCTTTTTTGGGAAAGAATGTAGATTTTGTAATATTAATGTTTTCAGGATTTTTCAATAGAACAAGATTGTGCCTTATGAAACAAACAACAACCCCAAAAACTTTAATTTATAAATTGACACATCTACATTATTCATATTATGACAAGATCTAGGAGACTTGGTCATGGGCCAGGAATCCTTTTAGCTGTACAACAATATAGATGATCAAAGGGCTGGAGCACCTCTCCTCTGAAGACAGGCTGGGCTTGTTCAGCCTGGAGAAGAGAAGGCTCCAGGGAGACCTAATTGTGGCCTTCCAGTACCTAAAGGGGCCTACAGGAAAGCTGGAGAGGGGTTGTTTACAAGGGCAGAGAGTGATAGGACAAGGGGGAATGGGTTTGAACTAAAAGAGGGGAAATTTAGATTAGATGTTAGGAAGAAATTCTCTACTGTGAGGGTGGTGAGGCACTGGAACAGGTTGCCCAGAGAAGCTGTGGAGGCCCCATCCCTGGAAGTGTTCAAGGCCAGGTTGGATGGGTCTTTGGGCAACCTGGTCTAGTGGAGAGTGTCCCTGCCCATGGCAGGGGGGTCGGAACTAGATGATCTTTGAGGTCCCTGCCAATCCAAACCATTCTATGATATTCTATGATAGAAATCTACAGGGGGCAGGGGGAGGTGGGGGGGAGCCAGGAGGGGGGAGGAAGCACACCCTTGCCTTACCACGCAGGGTTTCTAAGGCAATAGTAGAAAAATACAATGAATTCACAAATGGTGGATTTCATTCATCAGATGGCCAATGAATCATCATGGTAGCAATGGCAAGAAGTTTCTCTAAGTTGCCTTGGGTTCACATCACAGGATGCAGCGAGTCATGCTCATGCCTTGCCATGGACAGCAGACACTGCTTACGGAGGACTACTTTAAACTAGGCAGCTGTACAAAGGCCAGATGAATCTCCGGTCATGGTGGGGGAAGTACAAGGAGGTGAGATGCTGCTAGTCAGCTTCAGCCTTTCTGGCCAGATCACCTAACAATCTCTTAGAAAGGCACAGAGAAGATGAAGATTTTGAAGGTGGGTACAGAGAAAAGTTGGTAGCATGAAAGAGAATGATGGTATTTATATGAAAAATTAAAAGACAGAAATAAATTGGCATCCTAGGCTATTTCAAAGGAAGAAGTTGGCATATTCACAGTGGAAGAAAGAAGTTGGGTAGGCTGGGAAAGAACTGTGAAATGAAGCTTGTGTGTGATGCACTAAAGAAGTGATAAAGACTAAGCAATGGCCTGACAAAAAGTATCTTTTCAGCTGTGTCCTGCACATTTTAATAGAGTAAGACTGCAATTCCCGTGCCCAGATAGATGTTATAATTACTGACACAGAAAATTAGAAAAATTTTACCTGTGTACTTGGATTGAAAAGACCAGCTCTCTCGGAAATATCAGAAAAGTCTGCAACAATTGGCTGCAACACGAAAGAGAGGCAAAGATGATACCCAAAAATATACCTTCCTTTATAGGTCTGAATGAAGTAAGAAAGTAAAGTTGCCTTCAGATATAAAAATGGGATATGGATGTGTGAATATATAACAGAAAGACAAGTTTGTCTTTTTACATGTTATATGTAAGTTTTATATATACGTGTTTGTGTATGTACATATAAAATAAAACATGTTTGTACTTACACAAATGTAAAGGCTATAAATGTAGACCCTTTGGGGACTTTGGGGAGTTAATTATTTGATATTCATGAAGAGATATGACAAAGATGAAATGACGGGGTTTTTTGAGTGGGGAGGAGAAGGTAGTTTGACAGCAGAGAGTAAATTTGCAAGTGCGTAAATAATAGCAATCTCTGACAAATACAATTCAATTAAGACACCATTCATTAAAAAAAAAAAAAGAAAAAAAAAAAAGGAGAGAAGGAACAGAGGAATAAAAGCTAAAACCAGACTGGATTTCCAAATGACATGTAGTCAAAGTCAGTATTATCACTGCCAAGAACTGGAAAGAAATCATCAGAAGCTTGTGAGAGTTGCTTATGGGAAGCATAAGGGAAAGAAACAGAATTGGAAATGGCCTAGCACAGAACTGGAAAAGAAAAGCAAAAAAAATAGCAAAAACAATAGCAAAACCAACACCACTTCCAGTGGTGTTGGGGAAGTGAAAGTGAGGATGTGAGGGAAAAACCCAAGACTTGAAATCAACACTGGTAGATCAATAGCCAGAGAGCAAGCAGGGGAGATGTACTGATGAGGAGTGCTAGAGAAGGTACTGTGATGGCTGGGAAAAGGGAACGAAGCAGTGGAGACAGGGCACAGTTTGCTGAAGAAGAAGTTAGGTGAATGATCTCTTGAGGGAAGTTTGAAACAAGATTGTAGATCAAACTGAAATGTAAGAGAAAGCAAGTATGCAGCTAGTATAGAGTGGGTATTTAATATCAAGATTAAATCTGAAGTATTAATTCCCATTCAAGTCAGAGGAAAGCACATCTGTGGCTGAGTTTTTTGGCCTATGACCTAGGCAGTCTCAAGTGATCAAGCCTTCTCTTTGCCCAGGAGCCCAGCTTCCATGATCAAATACTAAAGCATGCATGTTATGGAACATAACTAGATAAATGGAGCATCATAGAGAAGTAAACAAGCAATATGGCATTGAGCAGAGATCTTGCAAATGAGGGAGGAAAAATATCAGCATTTTCTTTCAGTTTGGATCTGAAGTCTATTCTGAATTTGAATTAAGTGTCAAGATCAAACATGAGTGTAGTTAATTATTTAAAGATATGATGCTTTGGGGGAAAGCCTTGTGTTTTTGATAGTTTGTGACTAACTTAATCTTTAATTTTATTTTTATTATTACTCTTTCTTTTGAATAATATTTTAAGCAGTGCATCCTCTGAAGTTCCCATGAGCTCCAATTTGAGTGTTGTAAATAACATGCTTTGGAACTCAGAAATAATCTTCAATATTTCAAATATAAACTTGAAAATGTTGGAACACTTTTTTTCCCCCCTTTGTGCAGTTTCTTCTTCTTCTTATAAATCTGGGGGACTCTTTTGGATGTCATGGAGAATACTGTATTTCACTTGTTTTCTACTCATGCCCTTAAGCTCTATACCCAAAAATAAAACAAGCAGAGAACTACGCCCTGTATTTTGAAAGTGTAATAAATGCTACAAATGCTTATCTGGATTAAGTATATTTTTTCCTAACTCCCTTATCAGTGTCAGAGCAAGTATGGATTTTTGGTTAATTATTTATTTCAAACATTGTTCATTCAGAGGGATTAGCTCACTCCCCAAACTGCAAGGCATTGCCATTCCCAGTCAGAAATTGACCAATTTAAGGCCTAAAACAGCTGAGTAATAATGTGATGGCAAATCTAATGTAGAAACGGCTTCTGATGACACTTCAGCTTCTACTCTATACATTGGACTACGTAATCTGACATCTAATGTGATGCAATTTACTGCAGGTCTTCCAGCCCACTTTTAAAAAAGTAGTGCTCTTACTATTCTAGTAAAAGGGCCCTGGACCAAGTATTTCCAAAGCAGCTATCCTGACTGCACACCATCAGCATCCTTTTTCAAGTAAGTAGTATGAGATATTTATTGCAACAAGTCTAACAGCAATAAATAACATCAGATGCATGATAAACTCTTCAATAGTAACTGTAGTATCTGTAGTTAATCAGAGAAAGAAATTCACAAATTTCTGAAGGCAAAAAGTCTGATAATGCGCTTAGCCAACAGAAAAATCTTCTAAGAACTTCATTCCTACTCACTGTTTTTTATCTACAACTGGTCATAAAATTATCCACTTTCAAAAAAAGGCAGAATTCTTTGAAGACTGAATGAATCAAACTAAACCAAATATCTGAATACTAAACTAATAACAGCCTCTGGGAGAAGTAAACTGCAACTGCATTTGGAATTGAGGTAGCATTCAGCCTTCTTTAATAACATTAAAGTTGAAAGATATAAAAGATCACATCGCCTAAACCATAGCCTCTGATAAATCTTGTAGTAGGCATTAGCAGTCCCTGGTGCCACTGGCACAGGTGAGATCTCGGCCTTTCTATGGAGCAACACAGATCTCCAGTCATCAAAGCAACCTCCTATTCCAGACAATGAAGTAACAGCAAACTACAACTCAATATCTACAATATCACCACGGTTTGAACATGAGCCAGCAGTGTGCCCAGGCTGTTGGGAAGGCCAACGGTGTCCTGGGGTGCATCAAGCACAGCATTGCCAACAGGTCTAGAGAGGTGATTGTCCCACTCTACACTGCACTGGTGCGGCCTCACCTCGAGTACTGTGCGCAGTTTTGGGCGCCACAGTACAAAAGGGACATAAAGCTATTGGAGAGAGTCCAAAGGAGGGCAACAAAGGTGGTGAAGGGTCTGGAGGGGAAGAGGTGTGAGGAGAGGCTGAAGTCCCTTGACTTGTTCAGCCTGGAGAAGAGGAGACTGAGGGGAGACCTCATGGCGGCCTACAGCTTTCTCATGAGGGGGAGCAAAGGGGCAGGCAATGATCTCCTCCCTCTGGAGACCAGCGATAGAACCCGAGGGTGCAGCATGAAGCTGCGACAGGGGAGAGTTAGGTTGGAGACCAGGAAAAGGTTCTTCACTGAGAGGGTGGTTGGGCGCTGGAACAGGCTCCCCAGGGAAGTGGTCACCACACCGAGCTTGGCTGAGTTCAAGAAGCTTCTGGATGATGCTCTCAGTCATCTCCTCTGATTGGGCTGGTCCTGTGTGGAGCCAGGAGCTGGTCTCGATGATCCTTGTGCATCCCTTCCAATTCAGGATGTTTTATGATTCTGTGGTTTATGGACCACAGACTACCTCCATGAGGGATCAGACTCCAGAGTGGACTGCCACTTTCTATGCATAAAACCAATCGATATTATGCCCGAATATAGCCGCAAGTTGGTTTGGTCTGACTTTTGTTTGGCTTTGCTTTTCTTTTTAATGCTTTGCTAATAAGCAACCAAGTTGTCAAAGTTCATAGAGTGACTTCCAACCTGATGATCTCATGAGTGTACATCTGCCCACAGGAATGAGAGTGTCATCAAGATGAGTTGTTTATCTCCGGGCCCCAATGGCAGAGTACAGCTATGAAGGTCAGACATTTCATTGCAAGAAGTGACAGAGTTTCAGTATCAACTCCATAATTTTCATAGCTGTAAGTGAAAACTATCTAGATATGTGAATGGCAATATGGAAGGACAATTACATATGCGAAGATGAAGGTCACTGTAGTGTATAATACTATGTTGTCGTGTATATTACTACACGACAGCTGTAACTTAACAAGGTCACCCTGTCATCAAAAAGAAAAAAAAATAATTTTTACGAAAGTAATTACACTGGACAGACATGCCAGAGTGCCCCGGCTTTCATTTGATGCTCTGTCTAGGAATTGAGAATGGCATGATTAGTTTGGAGGGAAAAAAGAATGATAACACAACTAGTGAAGTAAAAAGAAAGGTTAATTCTACTGCTGTATATTGGACACCTGTGTATTAACCCAAATGCTGTTTAAAAGTCATCAAAATTCCTCAGTCTTCTTTTCTCCTAAGTTATGATTTCTTCAAATTTATTTTTGTTTGTTTGTTTTTAAACTTATATGCTTTAAATTAATTGCAAGTTCTTAGAACTTCAGGTTATTAGATTTTTGCATTTACAACTCAGGAACCATTTCAAATCAACTGTAAAAACCCATAGACAACAAATCACGGCCATAATTCTTCTAAGAGGAAGATGAGAACATGGCCAACCACCCACCATCAAATGGTAACCTGAATGAGTGAGTGGGAGGAAGAGTGAAAACAAACCATAAAGATGGTGTGAAGGTTGTTTCAGTTGAAAGCACTCTCTCATACCATAAACATACATTAAAATAAGAATAAAGAAAAAAATGTCTTCTTTTGCAAACCTTATTTTATTAACACTAGAAATTTTTCAAAATAAAAACATCAAGGAGATTAGGAATATCTGTAACTTGGCTTATAAAAGGTCTTGGTGACCTGATAAATGAAATACTTTAAACTGAGACATTACACACATTTGTCGTATAGGAAGTGTAAGTAAAACATTGGTGATCTCGATTAAAGAATCAGTTGGTATAACAGGATTTAAACTATAATTACTATACAGAATGTAAATTTTAATTTTGATTCAGAGTATTGAACTGCGGTTTAAAAAAATATGATTTCTTTAACCTAAAAACTAATGTCCCCAGACCTCTGCATATCCATTTGAATGAACAGCAGTAGAAAATATGTTAAGGCAGATAAATCGTTGCAATTAGATTTCAGAAGGAGCCTCTTTAAAAGGATAGAAGCTTACTGCTGCTTCTTTGCCATCCAATGCAAATTTCCATCAAATTCCAGCTGTGGTAGAATTACTGAATTAAAAAAAAAAATAATTAAGAGAATACTGATCCTGCTCAGCTCCAAATTTCAGAAAGCCTAAATCTCAAGAGTTTAGATGTTAATTCAATCTTTCAAAAAATTCAAAAGCAAGAACAAGTCCATGTTTTGACGCTTTGAGCAAATATCCAAATCCAGGCAAACATTTTTGTTTTATTTTTAACTCAGTGTGAGTATTTACAGTAACCTAAGACTCTATGAATGCCCAGAATTTTGATTTTAATTGCCTGTGTTTTCTTTACAGAGCTCTGAGCGTACAGATTTCTTCTTGGAAGCGTCATTGTGTTGTTTAGAACAAAGACTAATAGATTGATCAAAACCAGAAGAACTTTTATCATCTCTGTTTCAAGAAAGTGATCATCATGTGTGGGTACAGAAACATCGCAGAATCATACCTAATAGCACACATGCCATTAGTTGTATTTGAATTCTATTGGAAAGTACAATTTTTTTCCCTTCCCCAGTGATTTGTTAATGTAGACGTCAGGGCTGGGCTTGTGTATTATTTTGACTGCACAGGACTAATGTCCACTTTAGAATCTCTTTATCTGAGAGTCTGTGAAGTTAATTCAGATGCACACAATCCTATAGATACAATATCACATCTGGGCTTCTCAGCTGAAGCATCCCAGATGTCAGCATCGAACAAAGTGCTCTACTTCCCCTGGTCAAAATTTTCTATATGCAGATCTTCTACAAGGAGACTTTCACTCTTACCAGTTCCACAGGACATCAACCTATTTACCCACTTTTGTGGGTCTGGGCAGCCACCAGCTCTACCAGATATGGGTGCTGTGCAGTTATGTTGCTTATCATTTAAACTGAAAACCACTTTGGCCTCTTCATCATCTTATATTAATGCTTACATTAACCCTTTGGTTCACACTGTATCCAGAAATCCCTTGTTCTGCTTCTTCCAAATACAATACTACACAGCTGAGCACAGACAACCCCAGGATCTCATGGCTACCCATTTAGCACTTGGTAAAAATCACTCTCAAGTGATCCAGAAAAGTCTTAGATCCTCAGTGTAACAGTGCCTGATGTTCGTCTTCATCCCTTTTGATATTTTCCTACTCTTGAAAACTTTCTAAAGTAAGTTTTGAACTAAATCTAGGCTCAAACCACAAGGACTCAAGGAGCTGCTCTTTGAACAGCAGTTTACTCCATGATTAATGGAGGTATTTAAAAGACACATAGATGTGGTGCTTAGGGAAATGGTTTAGTGGTGGACTTGCCAGTGCTAGGTTCAGCTGGACTTGATCTTAAAGGTCTTTTCCAACCAAAATGGTTCTACGATTCTATTCAAGGCTTACAGAGGATACAGACCTCCTCTTTGAAATAAGTCTAGTTACCAACTTCTTGCAGACCTTATACCTCAATTAGCAGCAACAGACAAGTTAATCTTGTCCCTGCCAGTGAGGAGGTTTGCTGTGGTTCAGGAACTAGCATAAGCAGGACTCTGGCTGCCAGTACAGGCCCTCTCCTAGATGCAAATGCAACACATCACACCACCATCGTCAGAGGCACAGGTTACTATAAGAGCAACTCAGCTACATGGACAGTCTAAAACACCAAACCCCAGAAGAGGACTAATTCAACAGAAACGCTATTTAAAAATTCCTCCCTTTTCACACCTCCTCTGTGCTGCAGCTCATGAAGGAGTAGATACCATATCTCTACCGCACAGGGGCTTTCCATGGTTCTGCAAGTTGCAGACAGCAGATGTGGTTATACAATGCACTCCAAGGAGCTCACGTTACATACAAACCCTTTGTTTGTGTACCTGTGTATAAACCCAGTTTAGCTCCCATCTAACCTCCTATGTTTCAAATCTACTGCCAGAGCTGACATACAGTGACTAGCGGAGTTCCCCAGGGCCAGTTCTTTTGAATGTTTTCATAAACTACTTGGATGGAGGACTAGAAGGTGTCATGAGCAAGTTTGCAGATGATACTAAATTGGGAGAAGCTGTAGACTCCGTTGAGGGAGGAGAGACCTTGCAGAGAGATGTGGACAGATTAGAGAACTGGGAATCACCAGTGATGAAGTTTAACAGGAGCAAGTGCCGGATTCTGCACCTGGGAAGGGGCAGCCCTGGCTGTACGTATAGACTGGGGGATGAGACACTGAGGGGTGACCTCATCAATGTTTATAAATATGTTAAGAGTGAGTGTCGGGAAGATGGAGCCAGGCTCTTCTCAGCCTCACTAAGCGATAGGACAAGGGGCAACGGGTGCAAATTGGAGCACAGGAGGTTTCGGGTTAATGTGAGGAAAAACTTTTTCACTGTGAGGGTGACAGAGCACTGGCACAGGCTGCCCAGAGAGGTTGTGGAGTCTCCTTCTCTGGAGACATTCAAAACCCAACTGGACGTGTTCCTGAGTGATGTGCTCTAGGTGGCCCTGCCTTGGCAGTGGGCGGTTGGACTAGATGATCTTTTGAGGTNTGTTAATATAAGGAAAAACTTTTTCACTGTGAGGGTGACAGAGCATTGGAACAGGCTGCCCAGAGAGGTTATGGAGTCTCCTTCTCTGGAGACATTAAAAACACGACTGGACACGTTCCTGAGTGATGTGCTCTAGGTGGCCCTGCCTTGGCGGGGGGGGGTTGGACTAGATGATCTTTCGAGGTCCCTTCCAACCTCTAAGATTCTGTGAAGTGCACTTTTATCTTCAGTTAAATCTTTTTTCACTGATGCCTAACTGATCTTCAGTTAAATCTTCTATTATTAAAGAAATATTTAATAATTTGCGCCGAACTCCAGACTGATTTCAAAGATCTGACCAATTTCTGTGGACTGGAGCAATGACTATGAACCATCCTTTAAGGGACATTGCAGTTTCCATACTAAGAACCTTCAGGGCTTCAGTTATCCCTTTGATAACAAGACAGATCTGCCTGCAGTCTGCAGGCAAATGTCAAAAAAAGAAAGTTTGTCCACATCCCTTCCAACATGCACCTTTGTCAACAAAGATTCAGTAGCTCTAGAAAGTACACCAAAACAATTGCGAAAATGGGATGATAAGAAAAGCGTGAAAGTCTCTCCTCATAAAGATGCATGCAGTGTTCAAACATCGAATCAGCATTGTACTGTAGATACCAAAATACAAATCACAAAAAATAACCTGTGAACTGAAGAAGAATACCTGCTTTTTGAGACTGATGTGCATTCAGGATGTAAATAAATGGGAATCATCGTGAAGAGTATACGCGATATTCCTACTACTGCTGTTCAAAACTAGAGAACAGGTACTGTGCAGAGTCCTGATGCAAATGTGTGTGCAGAGTCCTGATGCAAACGAAACGCAGGGTGCTAAACACTGCTTCTGAGGCAAACGTTATCATCTAGCTCTAGTTCACAGGAACTAAGATGCCTGGAGTAAAATCTCAGCTGACATCGATCTGCTCTAGGCAGCTAACTTCATCTTCCCACCTCCGCTTTCTCCTCCCACGCCACAGTTTGTGCCGCACCGTTTGATTCAGGGAGCACATGCCTCAATATGTTTGTGGGGACGGCACGTAGCGCTATGAGCTGGCATTTTTTGTTGCGGTTTCTAGCAGGTAATGAGAAGAGTCAATAATAAGAATTTAAATGCCATTCTCAGCCATTTGCCATAGTCTATCTGTTAATACGTTGGTTTTTTTGAAAACATGGAAACATATTTTGTGCACATACAGCTTGCTTTTGGAAACTTCTGTTAACATTCTCACAAAGCCCACACAGCTCCAGGCACTGTGCAAACATATGGCAATATATAGACTGAAGTAAATACAAAACAGTAGAAAGAAATATCAGCAGATATAAAAATGAGGCCAGTAATAAATACAGATTAAAAATAACAGAGGTTTATAGTACATATTTTAATAAACAACATTGCGCATTCTAGTAGACATTGCATGCGTGTGACAAACTAACGTCACTGATTGCTCCACAAAGAATTTATTTATAAAGCTGCCCAGCATGCTGATGTAATCAAATAACTAGTGCATCTCACTACTGCAAGCGACACTGGAGTAAGGTGTATCGAACTAACACGGATTTATTTTTTCCCCACAAAATTCTCATCTGTCTATTCATTTCAATGTGAAGGGGAGAAATGCTCTACAACGTGAAGTCCGGTAGGTTTTTGGTTTTTTCCTTAAAAGAGAAGCAAACAAACCAAACCTCAATGGCTCCCTCTGCTGTCATGTCTTAGCAGTTTCATTGTATTTGATTATTATTTTTTTCCTGCCCAGGCAGTGAATACCTGGCATTTTCATACATTGTACAGTGTTCCAGCTCTGCAGAATCAAAGACACCTTTATCCACAAGCAGGTTCCTCAAAATGCAATTCAATACCTATTACAAAGGCTAGAACTGTAGCACCCCTTCGTGTTTGCACGGCAGCTATGGATAGTACCGGGGAAAAAGCATTTATAAATAGTTTATCATCTTTGTCATCAGCTTTGAGGTTGAGCTGGATTTATCTGCAGACAGAGGTATGGATTTTGTCTCTAACAAAGCCAGATCACTTCACGTGAACCAACTATGTATCAAAGAGAAATAAAAATTTCAAAGCTATGGGAACCGTCCTGGAGACAGAACACATTTCTCCCAAAACAAACAGCGCTCCACACCAATTAAACAAGCTGGAGAGCTGTGCTGCCTCTGGCAAGCATTTTGCCTCACTCTTTGCCAGCCCCGGGAGACAGATGATGGAAGCGATTGAAGTTACCTGACATAGGTGAAAGCAGCGACATCAGGGTGTCTTGCCAAACAGCTGACAAGGACTTGTCTGCCTCTCAGCATCATGGTAGGAAGCTTAGCAACAAGCACTCCATCAGGGACCTAACTCCAAGCCATCAAAGTCAACGGGTCCCTCCAAAGAACCAGAACTGCACCCCAAAATCTGCCCTCGCACACAAAGACCAAAGAACTCTGGAGGATGTCGTTTATTCCCAGCAATGTGCAAAAAGGGGGGGGGTGTGTAATAAAAATCAACAGTTTTCTGCAGCACTCGGTCAAAACACAGAAGAGGAAAGCAAAACACTTGAGTACTACACTTTGTAGACAGCCTGTGAAAACCGCCTCCCCAGGCACATGACGCACACACGGAGGCAGACCCGCAGGGACTCGCTCGGCGAGCGCAGCGTTCCCCGGCCAGCGGTGCTCCAGCCACCTCGGCCGCCCGGCAGAGGCACACGCTGCTGAGTGACACATTCCCTTAATGCTTCCTTAAAGTATATTTGGTGCCTGAGGGTAATGGAATGACTGCAGCGAGTATTTCCATACTAGTCACAGAATTTTCCCTGATTGCTTCCGCCTGCCTTCCACTCCGAACCTGAAACCTCCCAAACCGGGAGCTATATTTACCCCTCACACACTGCAATGTTTGATGGTCTTATGGTTCCAAATTAAGCAGCTTCTGTCATGCCCAGGACCAGCTGTAACCCTTCTCTGTCAGGTTTCCACATCAGACTTCTTGGTGAATTTGTGGTGCCCCATCTAAACCATGCTTCGACATACACACTAAGTAGCCAGCGGTCACCGTGCTCATGTGATGGTCATAGAATCATAGAATCGAATCATAGAATCATAGAATCATTAAGGTTGGAAGAGACCTCAAGGATCATCTAGTCCAACTGTCCCCCCACCACCTATCACCCGCTAAACCATGTCCCTAAGTACCATATCCAGCCTTTCTTTAAACACCCCCAGGGACGGTGACTCCACCACCTCCCTGGGCAACCCGTTCCAATGCCCGACCACCCTTTACATCTCCTTTACATCAGCTGTCAGTTGGGCAGGAGTTGGTGAAACTGAGATCACTGGATGTTCCACGCTGTACTTACCCCATTTTTCATTTTCTATGCATTTAAACTGGTGGAACTGGTCTTTCTCCCCAAACTGCTAAGGTACCGCTAACAGTTACAGTCTAATTTTGCCTAAAGATTATACCCAGCTGCATCTGTCTCAATCACCTTTCTCCAGGAAACACACTAAAAACAATCACATTTCCACTCAGCAGAGAAAAACTATCCTTTACATTTCAACTTTTGTTTTCTTTTTACTTTGCCCCAGGATATTTTTTACCCTCTATGGCAGGCTATTTCACCTACAGGAAGCGAGTCGAGCTTATCCTTTATAAAGCTATACAGTCCCCCTGATTTATTGCTCTTTGTAAAGCTGTACAAACACTCTAATTTATTACTAACCACCTCTTAGCATGAAGAGGCTTTGTTCTCTGGTTTTACTAGGCTAGACATTAAATTCTACACACCCAAGTTTATGCAATACTTCTAGCATCTCAGATTTAACCTGGAGGTGGACCATTCTAATCTAAGAAGAAAAATCTGAAAGATCTTTTGAAATATTTCAAGTGAAAGATGCCCAAATAACATTAAGATAGCTCCATATTTAAAATCTCCCAAATGCCTTCAGTTAACAATCATGGTTCTTTGCTATCAAAGCCTATATCCAGTGAATTTAAGTTTGGTCTTATTTACCTAGATTGCAAGTACAGCCAACTTCTTCAGATTATTAGAGGTAGATACTAAATACAGGCATCAGCAGAAAGAAAAAAAAAACAACTTAGAATGCCTAAAAAGTTAAAGATTCCTCATAAGGCACCTTGTAGTGCTATCAAACACATGAATATAACAGTGTGATCTACGCATTTACTTAGCCCCCACATTAAATCTTTTGACACGCGTGTTTGTAAGAAGTTGCCTCTTTATTTCTCCCAGTTCAGTCTGACTGCTGCATGCTTTCTGGTTTACTGGTATTACTTCCCTGACAGGCAGGGCTGGAAGGAACAATTTTCATACAATAATTGCAGATATTACAAAGCTAAAAAACCAAAAATTGGCCAACTTATACCTGTCCCTTCAACATATCTGATGCTAGAAAGCAAGGGGGTGTAAGAGGAATACAAATAGTTAATGCAAGCATACAGCAAGACATCCTCCGTGCTTTTTTAGACAGGAGAGAGAACTCAGCCTCCCAGAGCTCCTCTTGCATCTATTCCAAACTCTGCCTACAGAGTTGGAATAATTATCCTGACTTGGGATCAAGTGACTGTCAGAAAGTCTGAAACAAAAGAAGTTCGTGAAACTTACCTTTACAGTATTTGCATGCTCAATTAATTTGTTCCCCAACTCCTGCTAGGTCAAGAAGTGCCCACATGGCTGACAGCAAAGAAGGTATGAAGATTAAAGAATGTTTACAGTTCAACAGAAAGTCTGAAGTACAAAAACCAGAAAGCCAACAGTGTCCTGGGCTGCATCAAAACTAGTGTGGCCAGCAAGTCAAGGGAGGTGATTCCGCCCCTCTACTCTGCCCTCATGAGACCCCACCTGGAGTACTGCGTCCAGCTCTGGGGTCCCCAGTACAGGAAAGACATGGAGCTGCTGGAGTGAGTCCAGAGGAGGCCACAGAGTTGATCAGAGGGCTGGAGCACCTCTTCTATGAGGACAGGCTGAGGGAACCGGGGTTGTTCGGCCTGGAGAAGAGAAGGCTCCAGGAAGACCTAATTGTGGCCTTCCAGTAGCTAAAAGGGGCCTAAAAGAAAGCTGGGGACAGGGCCTCTGTTGCAATAGGGCCAAGGATAATGGTTTTAAACTCAAAGAGGGTAGATTTAGACTAGATACAAGGAAGAAATTTTTGACTATGAGGGTGGTGAAACACTGGAGCAGGTTGCCCAGAGACGTAGTAGGTGCCCCATCCCTGGGCACATTCACGGTCAGGCTGGACAGGGCTCTGAGCAAACTGATCTAGTTGAAATGTCCCTGCTTATTGCAGAGGGTGTGGGCTAGATGACCTTTAACGGTCCTTTCCAACCCAAACTATTCTATGGTTCTATGAAAACAGAAAAAAAGACAACCTCGTCTCCTCCTTTTCTGTAATGCGTGAATTAAGCCAGAAAAGTGTGGATACCAAAGGTTTCCATTTCACCACGCTGCAGATGCTCCTGCTGTCCCACATAGGTATCAGGTGAGGCAGTCGTTTTGTTTGCTCCACCCAGTGGAGGTGGGCTCTTGCACATTTGAACTGATCCTGCTCCAAATTCACCAGACGTGACCCAGCTGGAGTCAGAAGCCGCAGGAGGGCAGGGGTGCTGCCGAGCTGGTCAATCTGGGCCAGGGCAATCAGGTAGCAGAGCTCATTGCTCAGACCCAGAACTGTGTGGACACTGCTCCGTAGAAGCAGGCACGTGGGCAGCACAACAAAGCACATAATAAAGTTGACAACTAGATGAGCACTTGGCACAAACAATCCAAGGCCACAATGTATAAAAAGGACATTTTCCAACACAGCTCTCACAAGTAATAAATTAACCTGGGTAAAGACATCTGTGTGTTAGCATTAGAATAATCTGAGATCTGTTTAAATTATGATACACTTGAAATTCAGAGTGTTACTAAAGGGCTCTACCTCTGTAACGAAGGCTGAATACTCAGGTGAAAATAAGAGGTAATACCTGACAGCATCTTACCCCTGTTCTGGAAATCAATTCCTGGAAGGAAATCCTGGATTCCTAAGCACCATTTCTTTATTTCAGAAAGTATTTTCTCCAGCAATTACACTCCAGCTAAAAGCGATGGATCCAACTGTCACTAGGAACAGATTTTCCTCTGCTAATTCCTGCAGGCCCTGACACAAGCACGAGGGAACAAATCAGTAAGAGAGAGTGAAGCCAAGCCAGCAACTAACCCGGCATCGAGCACGCTTTGTACAGGGACAGAAACGCTTGATTCAGTGGGAGCGCAGCACCTGCCCCCATCTAACTCCTATATTTAGTTCTCCTGTAGGTTGCTTTAGTGTGCTTCCTCTGGAATACCAAGCACATTTAAAGATGGAAACTTCGACCAGATTCTCTCCAAAGGTAACTAATTGCTGGAGCTCAGAGGTGTTTTTCCAGGGGAAAACAGTGTGGAAAGTCTGTGGATAGTCCTTCTAGACACACCTAGCAACTGAGACTCGCCAACGTGCGATGTAGATTTAATTTTGCAAAGTGAATGCTGTTTTGCCTGTAGAGTAACATTCCATTTGTCATCTTCATAATTTTTCATATTTGGTTAAAGGTTCCTTATAACAGAGAAAATCCATGCTTAACTTAGTCCTTTTGAGCAAGTTCTCAATGGACTCTTTTGTTCTTGGCTGTCAAATGAGTCATGTTTCTACTGCAGATATATTAGTATTTTTTAAAGTGATGTTTTGCTGTAGAATTTTCCCCCTTTTAAAGGTTTTCTGAATCTATTCAACTTGCATTGAGCTATTTATATAACTCACAAATCATAAAGCAACTGAACTAATTCATTGAAGTAAAAATCCAGAAAAGGGCCCGATTTAGAAAGTGGCAGATAGCTAGAGCCTAAGAGAGCACGTCGGAGGCAGCCTATGCTCTCCCTTGCTCTTACACAGTTCTTCAAGTGTTTCACCACTGGTTGTGGTCAGAGGCAGGGTAGCAGATTAGCTAGATCTTTGGTCTAACTGGCATATCCATTCTTATATGATGCAATTTGTGTGAAGCTTTTGATTGTAAAATACCTGCAAAAAGGGCTGGGTTGAAATTTCAAAACATTTTTGCAATAAACGTCTTGAACTTGTTAAGACTTAGATCTGAAATATCCTTTCATATTTTCTGGCAACAAAATTAAATTGTTTTATTTACATATTTAATGGATTTATTTTTAGGATCTTTTTGAGCACAATGTTATGAATACTAAGGCACATGAAAGTGTTTAAAGTACTTTGATTTAGAAAGAATAAAAAAAAATGAACTGAGTGCAATTTAATACATCTTTTCCACATCCCACATTTTGGTTTCTTAGAGTTAGCGGGGTAGAAGACTCCTACACATTTTTTTTTTCAGTTTACGTTACAGTAAGATTTTAATCTTATCTGCATCAAGTATTAGCCTTGGTGACATTATTGACTGAGGACTTTGGGCTAGACTTAAGTCTGTGAAGCTTGAAGAACATTGCCTCAGAACTTTCTGCAGGATCACCGCCCCATACAGACTGTGAGAACTACAAAACTGGATCCAAATCATCCAGCAGTGAGCCTTTTATTACCAGTGATGCAAGCTAGATGACAGTGGAAGGCTAAAACCATCTTAAGTTTCCCCTGCAAGATTTCATACTAGGAGGTGTAATCTCCCTTAAGACTCAGCACTTCTGCTCGTCTTTGAAAAGCTGTACAGAGCTAGCTTTAAATTTTACTAATTACTTACCAACGTGGACATTTCCCTCTTGACTTCCCTTCTCAAGCTGAAGTGATTCAAGCTCCAGCTCTTACCTTTTTGTGGAAAGTTGCAGCCATCGGAGAACCGCAGCCACCCTGGGAGCAGGCACCCGGACTTCCAACTCTTTCCTCCTACCTGCGTGATGAAATACCTGGGCTATGGTTTCCTTCTCCCAGTTCAATCAATCTTAAGATTGAAAAATCCCCTATTACTATCAACAAATTTATTTCAAAATCCTTTTGCATCCATTTCTATACCCTCTCTATCCACAGTTCATCCTGTACCTCCCTCGCTAAACCCCTCCCAGGCCCTAATACTCCTCCACCCTTAGCAGCCTTTCCGTCAAGTTTCCATGTATCCCACCAGGAAAAGAAAAAAAAAATCATAATCATAGAATCTGTAAGGTTGGGAAAGACCTCCAAGATCACCAAGTCCAACCATCAACCCAACAGCACCATGTCTACTCAGCAATGTCCCGAAGTGCCACATCTACACGCTTTTGAACACCCGCAGGGACGGTGACTCCACCACCTCTCTGGGCAGCCTGTTCCAGTGTTTGACCACCCTTTCAGTGAATTTTTTCCTAATACCCAACCTAAACTTTCCCTGGAGCAATTTGAGGCCGTTTCCTCTCATCACTTTTTACTTGGGAGAAGAGACCTACACCCACCTGGCTACAACCTGCTTTCAGGTAGTTGCAGAGAATGATAAGGTCTCCCCTCAGCCGCCTCTTCTCCAGGCTGAACAATTCCAATTCCCTCAGCTGTTCCCCATAAGACTTGCGTGTGTGTGCGTATATATATTTCTTTTTTTAAAAGGGTGATATATTTGCTGCCAGCACATTCTTCCCTCAACTATCCCCATTTCTGCAGACTGTCTTAATTACAAGCTTGGAAGTCCAGGGGCATCCATTTGTGAAGAGTCTAGTGCAAGTGTTTCACCCTTTGGGTGTCCTTCAACTCTCCCATAGAAAGTGTGATTTATTACAATAGGTTTATTACATTATCATCATAAATGAGTTGACACCTGCTCGTGGTTGACTAGATACAAGAATTACTGCATTACATTTTTGCCTTCCAGTTGAAGATCTGTTTCTCTAAAAATACAAACAGGAGAAATCTGCGGACATTGATGTTTGCAGAAATAAAAGTTTTAAATCTCACATTCAAGATTACCTTTTGACTGTCAAGTGAATAATTTCTCCTTCTCCAGTAGTATTTTGATACCAGCATTTAAGAAAAATTAGCTAGCTTATTTAAATAAGTCTTACCACACTGACTTAAAAGTACAGTACAGTAAGTAGCTATTCTGTTCTGCACACTTCATCACACCATTATCCCAGTGCTTCATTAAATCATTAATTCCCAGTCTGTACCTGGAGTAATTGTCTCCCTTGTTTCTCATGCATCATTTGAAAGGCAAATATTCTGCAGCAGGGATGGTCTCACTTGGGGTCTCTGGTAAGTCTCTGTCTCTACCTTAACTTCTGAGGAGCACAACTCTAAAAAACAGCCGCTCATTTGATCTGAGATCCGATATAGGCATTGGCTCCCTTTCAAGTCTCTTTTCACACACTCATTTTGAGAAGTCTGCTGCGTTACTTTCCAAGGTCACCCAGGTAGCAGTGCCTCAGACTGACACTGCCCTTTGCACGTTCCTTCATGGGTTGGTAGATGGCCTCTACACTCCCAAACTTTAACTCATTTATTCAAATATCTACATTACATGAAGTTTTTCCAGCTTGCGTATCATTCTGGGGAATCTGAGGATGGAGGAGAGAAGGATTGAGAAGTACCTTCCAACCTTAAAAAGAAAAGAAAGATTTGAAACTGAATTTCTCCCAACTGAAAACCAGTTTTTTATTCTTGGCAGTCATCAGAACTGTAGGTTTTAAGATCAGTAAACTCCTTCAATTATTAAAAAAACCCAACCAAACCCGCAACACAAACTTAGTTCCATAGTGATCCAACATACAAACGCATAGCAAAACAGAGTCCATCTGGACGTTTCCTCAATTTCCTTTTACCTTAGGCTTTGCTGGTGCGTTTGCTCCTTGCAGGTAGAAATATCACACAATTCCATCTGTTTCTCATTTTCTTGAAAGATTTCCCATTACCCCTGCCACTTGTTCCAACCAAATGAACCCACAGCTTATTGTTCTTTCACATGCCATAGGTATGATTAACTGAATTGCAAAGAATGGGAGGAAAACATGAAAAGAAAAAGAAGGCAGAAAGTCAAAGTGTCCTTTCAAGTCAATTTTCTGTTGCAGAGAAAGCAGGTAGGCTCGATGAAGGAGATTCAGGTTCCTCAACAGTCACAATCTTACTCTGAGATCTAAAGACAGACACTAAATGAGAAACTCCATCACGGTGTAATGCTGCAGCAAAGCTGTGTTTAGGCAGAGACTTTTTCAGTGTACCTAATAAGTCCTGAACACCGTTAAGACAGATTTGGCATAGAGAAAGCTAACTAGAACTTGCAAGAGAGTTAAGCAGTGAGTGTTCAAAAGAGAGATGTGTGGGAAACCTTCAGTATTTTTTTTAAATCTAATGTAGAACTAACTTAATCGTATTTCATTATCTTGTCATTTAATCAGTATGAGGATAAAAAATGATGCAACTTACCAGTATAGCCTGACTAACAATTATTCAGAAATAAATTAGCAACTGCGTAACTTCTTCAGATAAGCAACTTAAAATAAGCAAAACTAAAAAAATCACCGACCATGAAGTCAGCTGGGGAAGTCTAGCCAACAGCAACGATGACTTGGGGCAGGGGAACAGCCACTGTACTGAACACAGCTAACCTTCGCAGCCTTGGTAAGCACATGGCTTATTTAAAGAAAAGATGAAATAGGGAACCTCATACTGGAGTGCGAGTTAACTCTAAGACTGTAAACTGATGTAACACCAAGAGCAAAATCATAAAGTTAAGAGAAAAATGGAAGCAATATATATGAGATAAATGAAAAAAAAAAAAACCACCACAAAAACTCAGGCCAGCCAAATTCAGAGTTCAACTGGACTATGTGAACACACTGAATTTTAATTCTTTGCTTAAAAGATTGTTCCAGCACCTGAAAAGCTACACTGAAGTGTGAGCGAAGAATCAACTCCACAAGAAGCTTGGCTGCTAAACATCCTTTGTCTCGTACAGCTGTTTGTTCTCTTTGGTGTTCCAGCATTTCACCTGCTTCCCAGGACACGTATTTCTGTCTCCACCTTTGACTTTCAGAGTTTTCCAAAAAATCATCAATACTCACTAGCAACCCAAAGAGCAGATACAATAGTTATTTATTAACATTTAAAATAAGCATAAATTTCAGGAACTAAAAACTTCTCTGAATTGTTCTGCAACTGGTATTCTTGAAATTAAAGAAGACCAATACAACTGAAAGACCACGCATTATCATAAAATATGAAGCTGAGTGGAATACAGCTGAAGTTAATAGCAATTAAGTTACATTAACTTGAAAAAATTAAATACAATTTTACACATTTTCTGATGAAGCACCACACTCACAAGACCCAGTGAAGCATCTCATGAGATCTAAGCTGCAAAACAGTTTAGTAGTTGAAAGCAAATTGGCAGCAGATTTCAGTAAAAAACAAAAACAACCAAAAAAAATTATGGTACAAATTTAGTAGCAATGTTTTCCAGAGAACTAGCAGAAGACAGATAGATCTAACAGCCAATGTAGTCCAGTCACCAAGCACAAACATTTGAATTTTAACCAATTTAACAATTTTGTATTCCTGGAAAAAGAGATCTTAGTCCTTTCATCCTCTATTTTATGTAGCTGCCCATCTGAACTGATGCAAATACTTGTAAGATTCTTGGGTGATACTGAACAGCAGCTGCATATACCAATGCCTGCAAAATAAAATTTCAGACTTTTTTTTTAACAGTAGATATACAATTACAGTACAGAATGAAAGATCCACGTTTTATCTTACCCTCTTGCTGAAATGTAATAGCTCAGCTCACACTAGAGCTAAACCTACACTTAGCTTGCTCAAATGCTTAGTGTGGAAATTTTTATTCCTGGACTAAGCATAAAGCAAGGATTTCTTTTCCTTTTTAACATCTGAGGTTCTTTCAGATGTTTGCAGAACAGGAAAGAAAGGATGCATAAATTCAGAGTTCAAGATTAAAAGTGTAATGCTTCACATATGAGGGCACAAATCAAGACAGCTTGTTCATCTGAAAGCCCAAAAGCTCAACTTAAAATACAGTCATCAATCTAGAGTATCTTGTTTCATTTTACATGAACATCCACTCCATTCTCAAGATGCACATAAACTTGTGCAGGCAGATGAAATGTTATAGCATTTCTGAGTGAATGAAATTCAAAACAATAAAAAAAAAAGTAAAGTTTCTCAAGTGTTACAAACTGAATTTACAGGCAAAGGAAGTTAATTCAGTATTAAGATGACAAATGCAAATGCACACAGGATATGCAAGCAGCCTATAAACTCTCACTGTTAACACACCGGTTATCACCATCACTAAAATTCAGGAGAACACTACGAGCGGACCCTTGTGTTCAAATAACTGAGTGCCCTTTACAATTCCAATGAAATCACGCCCCTTTGGACCTTCTGAACATAAACGCTGCACAGTTAACTTCAAAAAAAAAACCAGCATACACCACATGGGAGACTGAATTCATCCAGTTCTTAAAGTAGTATTTCCCAATTTACATTGTGGCTAACAGGCTGAGACAAGCTAAACCCAGCCAGGAGACTTCCTCTGTCCATAGAAGGAAATAAGCGAAGTCAGGAACATTTTTTGTAGATTCTGAAAACAGCATCCAACGTCAGGCTCCCCTCATGGGCATCCAAAGGAAGCAGCAGACAAAAGACATGACAGTGGAGTCTTCCCAAAAAGGGTAGGGAAGTGGTAAGGAATGTGTATTTAGATGGGAACAAGAAATTCACTGCCTCTTGAATGTCTGACTAAGAACAGATTTCTGGAGGAAGATAGTGGAAGACCCACCCATTTGCACTCTGCTTGCAGCGTGGCAAAACAGTTTCTTGCGCAATAGCGTAGGGAAATGGACTGGAGGAGACACCTGACTGGTGTTTGACTTCTGTTTGTCAGATTTACACTTGTGGGGAAGGACAAGGTCAGAAAAGAACAAGTAATACAAACATTAAGCATCCCCTTATACTAATAAACAGCAAGTTCTGTTTTTAATATTTGGCTTAGAGATCCCTGGACGCTGAAAGTATCACTAATATGAATGTTTCAGGATTATTATGTGAAGAGAAATACTGTCAAAAGCTTGGACTGGATACAAATTTAACTTTGTGAACTGAAAAGTCCATATTCATCATATTAAAATGCATTTTATTAAAATATATGAAGTAGAACAGACAGTATAGAACAGGTGTTTTGTGGAAAATGTCAGCTGTACACTAACATTGTAATTTTATATAAGGCCAAACTCAGTTACTTAAAATTCCTATGATATAAAGAAAATTCTTTCCTCTTCAACGCTAAACTCTGGTGGACGCATCAGGCTGAAAATAGAATAAATGAGGATGTGAACAGGTTACTTTCAGTGAAAGTATCAAATAGATTAAGATCAAATGGTCAATTCTCATGCCAAAGAATACGCATCTAAGTTACCATACTCTAATGCACACAAAACCACACAAAATTTAAATCAGGTTTTGCTGCAACTGAATGGAAAAGAACTGCTTTCAGTCCCTCCGAACTGATCAGTATTATATGGATATTCTCCTGGCAAAAGAATACACAAGACAGTGAAAAACTGGTGTGTATTTCTTTAACAAAGCGCTTGGAAAAATGAGTTCAAATGGCTTTGAAAATAACATAAAATCCATTCTTAAAGGATGATTTGTATTTGAATGTCTAGAATTCTTCATTTAAAAATCAGTGCTGCAGAAAATTCAAACACTGTCCACATGGGATTTTCACAGTGCTAGAATCAGCTGAAGTATTTAAACATCTTTTTGGTGAGAGAGTCACCAATAATTTTGAAAAATGTAGGTAACTGCTACCTACAGAATTCAAAACACTGTTGCTTCAACTCAGTCTCAGCTAGGAAAGATGCACTGATACCTGCACATGAAAATAGTTTGTTTAAAACACCTTTTTTAAGGAATGTATTTCAAGAGTGTAAATTCTCCTGTGACACAGAAAGCACGTCAAAATAGAACTCTGACTAAACAGCGACAAATTATTTCAGATGCTTCCTCCTAAATATTAAGTTATTTGCACTTGATCAAAAGCTCATTATTTTTTATTTGGTGCCATAGATCCGTCCGGGACAAGAATTACCTTGACAAGGGGCTTCTGTATCTACATTTTGCGGACAGTGCATTATAAAACTGCCGGAGTATCCAAAAAAGAAGAAAACACAGCAAGAGGATGCATAGAAGCAAGTTTTTGATAAATCAAGCCTAGAATAGCCAGAGACATGAAGCAGTGAAATTTGCTAGTTGTGGATATCAAGTTTTTCCCCATTCGAGTCCCTCAAAATAAAGTAATGCCCATGTCTTCCTTAAGCCAGCAACTTGAGCATTCAGCTGACAGGAATTATTTCTTGTCAAAGTCAAATACCAAAAACCCTACGTTAAAGATGCTGATGTTACACAGTTGAGAGACACTCAGAGGTTAGCAAAGCTCATACAACTTTAATTTGTCCCACTTGTGCTGGTAGGAGAATCCCTTCAGCAGTAACTTCTCTACATTAATTCTCAGGTCTCTTCAAAGTGGAAAAAGTCATCAGAATGGAAAATACTTGGCATTTCTTTCCTCCTCCTGGTATCACCAAATGTGTCTGGTAACACCGTATCTCACTGAATCTAGACTACTGAAATCTTACACTGAACCCAGAATTGATTTTTTTTTTTTCTTGCGGAGCCTTTCCTAGTTTTAAACATTCTGCTGCATCTCTGGTTCACCAACCCATAAGTGCATCCTTATCGTCAGCTAGGTTTATTCAGCATTGGATACCTGCTTCTGAAAGGACAAATCTCCTTCCTTCCCCTCCCACCATCTCCCTCCTGAACATCTAACCTCACAGAGAACTGCTCAGACAGTTAAACCAGCAGAAAATTGGAACTGGCTCCATATGGATCACGGGAAAACAAACGCTGACACAACGCAGGAGGCATCAGGAACTGAAAAGGGGTTCCACAACTTCACTGTATTGAAAAATCAGACCAAAAAAAAATGTATTTCTACATTTATTTGAGATATTAAGCACCATTCCTTTTCTTTCTGGAGGAAAAGAACTCGTGCATAAGGAAGCTGAAGGCTAGAAGTTTCACATGTCCATTAACTAGTACAGCACTCCATAGCTGATTTTACAATGTTATATACTATTTTTACACTACTTTATATGCACATAAAATTCCTTTTAATTTCAGCTGCACACACTAAACTCTCAGCAGTCGGCAAATCGGTCGCAACATGACTAACACCATCAGCAATGAAACTCTTCTATTTGTAGATTTGCTAACAATCCTGGAACAGTGTAAGAACTGTCACAGCTCTCTAAATGTGATCACCTCCTTCTCTCACAATCCTGTCTCATTTTCCAAGCTTTCAAAGTCTGCAACTGAGTGATGAACCCATTTTATACTAAACCCGATTCAATCCAAGAGCAATGCTCATGCTATTAGAATGAAAGAGGCAGGGGGTAAAGCAGGAAATACTAACAAAGCCTGCAAAAATATGAATACTGCAGTGGAAGCAAACTAATCTTGCACATGCAATCAGCTCTTGAACGCCTGACTCTTAACAGTAGCTTTCTTTTAACTGGAAACTTCTGTGCATTTTCATAAGATATTTTTGTAACAAAGCAGCAGAAACATGCTGATCCCTTGAAGGATCATCAGAAGGACTACATTCTTTGGACACAACATCAACCTTTGCCACTTCAGCTGATCAATGACAGTTGGAAAAATAGGCAGTAATCCATAAATCAGCCAACAGAGGGAAACAAATAGCTGTAAAACCTGTTAGCAAGAAACAGAAATGCACAGAAAGAGTAACTTTTGGGCTCAAGCCAAATTTCATAGGGTTTGGGCTTGAAACCTTTATCTCCTAGTTTGCCCTTACAATACGCACTTTGCTTATCCCTCCCTTACCCCACTCTGCATTTAAGTGAGATCGCTTCTTTTCTCAAAATACGGGAGTGGCTTCCCTTTTGAGCTTCCAAAAAACTGGCAGTAAAAATTAAGATTCATATCTGCTACTCTGTAGTTTCAAACAGTATTTTAAAAAATGAGCAAAAAATAAATGTACTGAACTACTTCTGCTTGCAAGGTTAGAAGTGTGCAAGGGGTTTAAGAAGAGAGTAAGATATAGCAAAATAGTCTGTATTCAAAACAAACCTTTGCCCCTCAAGCTCCAGAACTTTCATTGCCAGAATCTGTAAGTGTGGGACTCGAAACACAATATAAACATCTGTGTTGAACAGTAAGCCATGAAACATGTTCAAATAATATGTGGTATTGCTATTTTAAGCTATAACATATCTGACTTCTACACTGCCTTTCTAAAAAGAGAAAGCTATCCCTGGAGTTTGGTACAGGCTGTTCAGTATTTTGTACAGTCAATTCAATACACCCGCTAACATTTTTTTTTTTTAATATTCTCTTTGAGCTATATAAACCGAAACAAAAGATATAACTTTTAGAAGTTAAAAACCAGTATAGAATTACCCATTTTAATACGTATTCTAAAATCCTTGTTGCGTGGTTCTAACAAAAATCATGTTAACGTGGCTATGAATACGTCACCTCCATGGATCAAATTATTTTTCTCAAAGTATTTTCGAATAGGGGAAAAAACACCTGGATGTTGGGACAATGAAACAAAAAAATTTGAGAAACAGAGTATATGCTTGCTAAACAAGAATTATGTTTATTTAGCTAGTGAATCACCTAGAGGAGTAAATTTTCACTTTCATGATAGCAATCTGTCAGGCTTGCAAACACCCAGAAATAGGAATTAAAGATTATTTTAAATGTAGTTATAAAGGTCATAAAAAGTCTGATTTAGACTGAGGTACATTTACTCAAAACTGAGATTCATTGAGTGGTAGCAAACAAACAGTTCCTCAGACAAATGCACTTTTTTCAGTATACATGTTACAGAAAAAAAATAAAGAAATGTGCATTAACTGGTGGGGTCCACCAAGCTGCATATTAATATTCTCTTACACCAAACAGTTTGAAACAAGGGAAATGTCATTCTAATATAATTTTATGTTACGTTTCATTTGGCTAAACTGCAGCTTAAAGTTGCTCCGCCATATTAAAAGATTACTACAATAATTTTCACATGAACATTTAGACTTGAGTTTTACTCCAGGACTAAATATGGCATGATTTGCTTTTAATCTGTTGAATAGCTAAAAACTGACAATTAAAAAAACTACAACAAAGAAAAAATTAAGTTGAAGCAATGTGAATCTCACATCATTGAACCACTTCTAATGGTTAAATGTTAGTATTTAACAAATTCAAAGAGTTAATGAATCCTTGCATTCGTTCGGTCTCCTGTGCCTTAGCTAGGATGCATAAATACAAAAGACAGCAGATACTGGTAAAAGCTTCAGGACAGAAAGTGCTTGACGAAGGTACAGTTCTCAAGTGTGTTTGGTGAGAGAGTATAAGGGCAGATGCACTGATGAGAACCATTACAAGAAGAGTCAATTTTGTGTTAAAGTGTTCAAAGATGTCACCTTAAGCAGAAAAAAGCTTTAATAACGTCTTCTTAGACATATTAGGCATTTCCAGAGTCTACATCATTAGTGTTGTAATTCTAGCAGGACATCTCCATATAGTTATTGTTTGTTTCTATTTCTCTCCTGAAAAAAAACAAAACAAAACAGAAAGGAAAATCACGTTAATACACACAGTTCAACATTATCTGCTTTCCTCTCATTAGAGCAGTTGCATTGCTTGCAATTTCTCTAAATCAAGCAACAAGCTTTCAAGGAAAAAGCTTCACTTTTTTTTTTTCCAGGAACATGAAATATCTAGTTCAAGTCAACTTCTTAAAAAGAAACACAGAAGTATACATGAAACCAAAAGGCAAATATGTTTCAAAAAACAGCTATCAAAAAGAAAATATTTTATAATGTTACTTTTAAATCACTTCCATTAAAATATACTGCTCAAAGCGAAATGAGTAAGGAGACCAAGGGACCTAGAAACAAGGCAAGAAAGAGATACCCTGTATCTTCTGCTTAAACTTGTCAAAAAATGCTCTGCATGCATATTTAAATATTCTACTCTCCATGTATCACTACCCTGAAAAAGTAAAGATCATATTCCCAAGTATCTCATGCAATGTCCACAACAATAAAATGTTTCAATGTGCTCAAGATCAAAAGGAACAAATTGGCCCAGCATCTCCTCCTTTGTACAAATACATTGCTCAAACAGTGAGAAAAAGAATTTAAAAAAAAAAAAAGCCATTCATACTTTTTTTTTTTAGAAATTACAGTTAATAACAAAATGTAAAACCGGTGAGGTAGGAACAGCTGGAAAAAAAAAACCACTTGAATGCAATTTGCAGTCAAGACCACATTCACTACAAATACCTCGCAGTACTGTCAGATGTTGAATTTGGTGTAAAGGAGCAAAGTGTGTAAGGTTATCTGTGCAATACAAGCAATCATAAATGTCTTTGTACAGTTAAGGGCTAAAATACTAATCGCACTGTATCTCTACCAGGAACTAACAAATTCTTCCTCTGTATTACGAGTCTAACAGAATGAGTTACATTTGCAGTGCTTTATCATCATCCTCCATTTTCTCTGCTTTGTCAAAGATAAACATACGCTTAGGCATTTTTACTACCTCTAGGAAAAAATAAAAACAGATCAGTAAACTATATCTCGTTGCCTTCATTATGTATCTTCCAGACTGTAAAAAGACACTGTAGTTTGACTCCAAGAAACTTGAAAAGTTTATCTTCCAATAGCATTTCCTTTCTTAATCGGTACAACTGAGCACGTTATAGGAATCTTTTAAAACACCTTCACGGAAGAAAGGCAGGTTCCCTCCCCCATTTAAGAGAGAATATAAAAACTCATTTCCAGTATTTTTATTATTATTGCATTACACAGCATGATATAAATGGAACATAAACATAGCAGGGAAAGCCAAAATAAACCAGGAGGCATTTGAACAATGATTTCAAAACCACTCTATCTGATACCATGCTGAAAAGCTTTATTGTGCTAGAAACTAAGGAAAAGTGCATATTAGCACAGGAACCCAAATAAATTTTGTCAAAAATACACTATAATGAAAGAAGAGGATACATAACGTTTATACTGGTTATTGGAGTATAGCTGGTGATCTAGTCCTCTCCAAGACAGACCTCCAAGTTCCTTCAAGAACACCAAAAAAGTAAAGCTTGCACAGAGTTCTTGGTCACAGTAAGTAGCTAATGGTCCCAGCAGCTCTATGTCTAAGATTGTACATTCTCTAGGGCAGAACTTCAGCATATTTACAGTGAGAGTGATACTTGCACCATTCTGCCAGAAATACTTTTTTCCTAATTCAAAGAGAGATGACTAGTATTTGTGTAGTAACATACTGTTTTTAAAATGTGAGATTGATAGTATCAGTCATTAATACAAACTGATACGTTAACAGTGCATGTCAAGGCTGAAAACAGATGATCACCACCAGCCTCATGCCTCACTGTGCATGTAAGGCGTTCAAAAATAGCTTGCTCCTGCACATCTCAGATTATTCCTCTACTATTAGTAGACTTCAACTGAAAGAACTGCACAAAGTGCTGAAAAACACACTACTGCGGTATTAAGTAGTAGCCTATGAAACTGTGATGTTAAATAATAAAATATCAATATTTTAATAATTTTAAATACTACCTACATACAAATAAAATCATTGGTTCCCGCCCATTTGCAAGTATTACATATGCAACCACTGAGCCAAGCTGTCTGGAAAGCTGCTCTGCATTGCCAACTGCTGCAGTAAACTGACTGACCTTGTGCTTTGTGTAGCCCCTGAACTCAGAATGCATTTAAGTTCATAAAAATTTGAAGTACAGAGTGAATGATATCCTGACTACCTGCTTCCAGTGGATGAAATAAAGGAGGTGTTACAAATGCCAAGTTCATTTTAAATTCTACAGAGAAAAAAAAAAAGCTTCAGAACACCACCAGCACACCCTCCCTGGAGTCTCAAAGTTACATATTACTACATCTATATTTAAATACTCAAAGCAGATAAACAAACTCTGCATTCTTCATTGCAAGTGAACAGTATGTTCTTCAAATACTGGCATCAGTGACATTTAGCACTCTGTACAGCAAAATAGAGAAAAAAAACCCTTATTTACTCAAAATGCAGGTAGTGTTACTGTACTCAAAAGCAAACAAATCCCTCCCCAAGCTCTAAGTCAGGTGCCACTCACTACCATTGCATTCTCCTGTCTCAAAAAGTATTCCTCTTCTGTTGGGCTTGGGGGGGGGAGGGGAGGGGTGTTGGGTGGCTTTTGTTTGTTTGCTTTTGTATAAGCAGTGATTAGAGACAAACCAGCAGAAGCATTTATCCCCAGGTTTCCACCATCAGGGCAGAGAAGTTCCAGTGTACCGACTGGATTTCACTACATTTCCCTTTAACCCCACATCTCTTACAGCAAAGGTTTTGCTCATCTGAATGTAAAAAGTATCTCTTGCAATGCTCTTGGATAAAAAGCTTCTCCAGTCAATTTAAGTTCCCTGCCAAAGACCAGCTTCGCTTCTGAATTCACCATGGTGAGGTTACCCTGCTTTAGCAGGAGTTTAAGAGCAGGACACGGAAATTCAGTACAATTCCAATTATAATAATGTGGGAATGCATCAGCTGGTTAAAGGTACCTGCCAGCTCCAGGTAAGCAAATAACTTTCTACCCAAACTGACAAAACCAAGTGAAGGTTGGGCCTCTGAAACATTCATCATTCTGTGATGGAATATGGAATTAACTTGGTCTGAACTTCGAGGCTGGCTGACTTCAAAATTTCAGTTCTCTGAATTCAGGGCATTAAATGAATGATCCTGTGCTGAAAAGCAGCTGCAATGTAATTTACCCTCAGATTTAATGAAATCTCCATGCTATCAAAATTTCACAATTCAAAGCAACAAAAATGCTTTCCTGATCTGAATGAAACTACCGAGATGCACACAAGACTGACCTTTGGAATTTTTTGTCAAAAAAAGGGAAATGAAAAAGCCTCATTTTTAGCAGCAAAAATGTAAATGGTAGTCTGATAACAAGCTACTACAGCCCTTAGCTGTAATTTTTCCCCCCAAGATCCCAAAAACTGAAGCTCAAGGTGAGGAAAGGCAGACCTGAAAAAAGGACTTTTGGTTTTTTTGTAGCAGTTGCAAGCTCAAGCATTTCAAAACGTTCATTTTAAGAGTTATCCAGGACTGCAGACTTGCACAAGCAAATTGCAGACAGCTCCCACACAATCAACTATACTTGGGGAAGGGGGGGGGGAGGGGAACAAAATCACGTACAAAACCAAAACCACATATCACCACCATAGAATTTTGCCGAACTTTTGCACCTTACTGCAATGTTTAAAATGTTCATGCCTGAAGCTGCCTGCTTTGCCCCTCTCCCAAGAGGCAGAGTTCTCACAGCAGCTTCAGGAGGGAACGCGTAGCACATCTTAGTTGCTTCACTGCAAACTGCGATTTAATCTCCAGCTTAAAAGCCCTGCTCATCTGCAATGTAAGCTAACATGTCAGACTGCATTCTGCGAAGTGAGGCGCTGGCACACATCGCCTCTGCCAGCTCCACTGCGTGGGCAGAAACACCTGCCAGAGGCAGAACAGACAGCTGGAGAGGTGGTGAGAAGCAGCCACAGCAAAGTTCATGAAATCTCATTTACTAATGGCATCAGCCATAATCTGCAGTTTATTGCACCTCGGTGCACCATTACAGCTATGACAGCATAAACATTGACCTTAGTGCTTGAGAACCACAGTGAAAAACAGATTCTAGCATTAGAAAAATGCTAGAAACAGTTTACTCCATTTGTGACACAGCTCTCACTGGCTGTTAAACTACATTACTGAAATTTTAAAACTGTGTAAAATAAAGGTCCTTTTTTAACTTCTCACTCTTGAATGTCAAACTACAGAGGGTAAGACTCTTGAAGACAGAAATTACCTCAAAACCAGATAGAAATATTTAAATACATTTTTCTGAGAAACACTTCTGGGAATTCTGGGAAGATGAGGGAAGCATCTCTAGAAGCCTTACATGGACCTAGAAATTTTTCCTGTGGAGATGCCATCCCCTCCCTAAACACTCATTTTCTCACATTCTTTATCCCAACATGAAAACTACAAAACTACAAGGTACGAATTAAAAATCAAAGGCAACACGGGAAGTCAAATGAGGTTTTACAACTCCAGAGCAGTTCGTTCTCCCGCTAAGCCATATGAATTAATTCTCATGAGACCCTGCTGCTGCAGATTGTTTGAACTCCAGACAGTAAATAAGGCTTTCAAGCATACAAATATTAAAAAAGTCTGAAAACCTACAAGACCTAGGACTCCTAATTTATTCTTCCTATTAGTTTTGATGGCATTTTACTTACTTCAATCTCTGAAACATACTTAGCAACAGTAAAAACATGAACAAGTTACAGTAAAAAGGTAAATAAATTTACATTTGAGCAGACATGCATTGTTAGTGCAGCATGGACAGACCATATTATTTTATTATGGTAACAATAAAGGCAATAAGAACTTAATCCACATCTGAAATATCACAGCACATTAAACAACTGGGCACATTCAGAAAGCAGAGGTGGGGAAAGAAACCTAACTGCTTTGAAGATACCATACAGTGACACATGATGCAGAAACCAGGCTTGAACTCCATGAGCCAGAAAAGCCCTTCCCGTCTTGTTCTCCCAGGTGTCTACTTTCAGTGATGGATTGGCCAATTCTAACTACAAATAGCGAGCACTTCCTTTCAGTGCTGTACATCGTTACATGTTGAAATATCAGATTTTAATTAGATATAAGACAGCCATTTCAGCAAGTTCATTAAAAAGTAAAACAAGAAACAATCAAGCTTCTAGATTCTCACTACTGTTTGTTAACAATGGTCACAGTGTAACATCGGCTTTTGAAGACTGACGATGGACAGCTTCTAACTACATCTACGGAAATTGCACTCAGTGACGATCACTGTCCCAGCAAAAGGAGCAGAAAACCTTTGTTAATTTTTCTCAGATGCCCATGGGCAACAACAAGATCTTATTTAATTGCTCTGCTAAAGAAGCTACAGTAGCCTTGGAAGAGAAATGACATCCACCACAGGGCCTATAAAATACACCAGGGAAGAATTTCTCAGACAATTTTTAAGCGTCACTACTCATTTTGCACACGTGTAACTCAAGTATCAGTCTGCCATGAGGAAACATGACCTTATTTTATCTTAGTTTCTTACCATATTCTATATGGAATTACAAAGAACATGCAAGTTTATGTTTACTTTTTCACAACTGACTATAATCCCTACGTACAGAAGCCAAACAGTAATTACAATTACCTGTCAACGTTAAGTACACTACCAGACCTCTGAAAAAGTGCTCACAATGAACTGGGCTCAAACAGCTTATCATCTGATACAAAAATTTGTAATGGGTCATTTCAATTAGATTAATCTGGAGGTTAAAGCCAATAAAAATTGAACCCTAGCTCAACTGAATCTACAGAAACAGATCTACTAGATATGCAAGATCTGTAGGTTTTTAAGGTGCCTTTTTTCCTAGCAAAGCACCACCAGCCATCTTCACTGAAGTTTCTACTAACTAGCCCATCTGGAGGATGAATCCATGAGGCAAGGCTGAAGTACTGCATGGAGAGTCGCACAGGCTGTGACTTCCTTGCGGTACGCAGGCGTATTTGTCCTCTGCAAACTGCAGGAAAAGCACCAGTGTTTCTAGTCAACTTGTTCTTAACAGAGCAGTGTAAGCTCTGGGGATGTAGCAGGAAGCAGAAGGCTGCCACATGAATTTTAACAGCTATTCACATGTACTCAAAGTTCTAGTTTTGCTCTGGAAGAAGAAATTTAGGATTACTCCTTTGCATTCAAAGCCACACCTTAAAGACACAGCATTTTGAAAAGATGGAGCTGTCACAGATTCAGCTCAATTCAAGTTTGAAGTCTTGTCTTAGGCAGCTGAGAACACTAAGAACAAGATTCAAAAAATGACTGGTCTTCTAATCATTAACATAAACCACTTGGTTGATATTCCTAGTTTTTCCAACAGGGGTCCCTATTTTACAGGAGAAATTGATCTTTCAAGTCCCAGACTCAAAGAATTTAAATCCGTTCCATAAAAAGGACTCCAAACCAAAAACACACCAAGATCCATACAAGTGCTGCTATAAACTAAGATGGTCCATGAGTTTAATTACATCCCATCTCTTTCATTCAACAGTCAAATATTGCACTTTCCCTGATGCAGCATCTCATCCCTTACTAGAGAAAGGCAGGCCACACCACTACTCAAACTCTTACATAGTCAGTCTATACGATACCGTACTTTAACATTGAGACCTCTCTGTACTATCTCCATCCTGTAAAAAACTCTGAACTCTGCCTCTGAACAGAAACAATTCATCCTGCCAAATGCACAGAAAACAGGCACGTTTGAAATCCATATGTCTGGAATGAGAGAACTTGCAGGTAATTTTTAAGTAGTCTCCGAAAGATTAAAGATGCAAAAGCAAATGAAGACATGGTTAATAAGCACACTGTCATGGGATGAAAATTTTGGATTGGTGTAACTAAAATTATTCTAGCACCAAATAATCCTCTTCTCCCAAGACCAGGGGTACATATCCATCTCACAGTCATCAAGGGAGCAAAAACTTATCTTCTGTTTCTGCTTTCTGACCATATTGTTTTTTCTTAAAACAGATACATAACCTGCACTATCATTTTCGTTTATAAAGATGAAGCTGTAGATAAATGTCAAGTTCAAGGAAACTGTAAAATAACGACCCTTGAAACATCATCAAAATCATACAGGAAATGCACAAGTTTCTCAGAAGATACTGTGTGGCCTGTTTTATTTACTGTTTTAAACTTCTTTTAGAAGTAAATATACAAACTTTAATAAGTTGTCTGGTATAACTATCATTTAGCTACATTAGAAACACTGGTCAACTACCTGTTCTCCTTGACTTTTACAAGGCCTGTGGATGTATCTGACTTTGATGTTATAACCTAGCAGTTGAAGGCTGGGGGGGTAAAGGGAGGAGGAAGTGTCTACAGTTCACTCTTAATGGATGTTTTCTCACTTTCTTACTTCCCTCTTAAGATATTTTTAAGAAATATCAAATCAAGTGTAAAGTCAGCAATGTCCTGGAGTGGAAGGGAGTTACACTGCTTAACACTGCAGCCTGATTATGAACCAATTACAGAAATTACAGTAGTATCAGGATGAGGGAGCAAAAAAGAAATTACTTCTTTTAAGAGTCCGAAAGTTTTAGCTTTATCAACATTTCTATTACAAGATATGTAGTACAACAGGAGAAAGCTAACTTTTATAATGCTTAAAATTTACCTGCCATTTAAAGGCTTCCAGAAAGGTAAAAACTCCACACACAAATTAGATGTAAACAAATATACTGAATTCCTCTACCTTCTCCCATGGATTAAAAAAAATAATTATTTTTCTGAGCTATCTCACTAAGAAAACCATCTAAAGCATTCCACAGTTACATGGAACCATTTGTTTTTTTTCCATTATATGCTACAAAAGTAGAGTTTTCACTATAAAGCACCAAAAGAAGTCCTGGGACAACAGGTAGTTGCAGGTCAACAAGCCATCCTCTGAGGGCAAGTACATTGGAAGATTACAACTGCATTTTTAATGTGAGCCACATTACATTTTGATCCATCTATTTAATGAGGATCAGGTGCATAAATACTAATACAGATTTTTTTTTCAATACCTTTTATTTTCCTTATGTAATTACATGCTCTTAAATGGCATATTTTAAGACTGCTGTTCCATTTTTTTAGATCTTGTTGCCACTGCTTTCTGTTGAAAGACAATCAAACACATTTTTAAATAATCTGCACATAAATATGCACATTTACACCACAAAGCAGCAGTTCAGAATAAGGACTAATCCAGTTTTGGATTATTTCAATATACTACTGACAGAACTCATGAAAGACATTGCTTATTCTTTACTCCTTTGGTGAAAGATCATAGGATATTGGAAGCTGAGCCCTAAGAAAAGCGTGAACGATTACTGCACAAATTTGTTTCCAATCCAGTTGTAGACACCTTACCAGTACCAGGGACACATCAAACAGTAGCAGACACCAGAGTTCTAATATGTATGCTTAAAGAGACTATCCGTAGTCATTTGGAGGTAGCCTTTATAAAACAGCAAACTTACTGAAGTTCCATCTTAGTCAGACTATTCATTGCACTTTTTATAAGTATGCTGACATATTTTAGTAAAACATACTGCTAGGTCATATTGGAAATTAATTATTGATCCCCCTGAGTTGTTAAGATTAAACTTTTACAACCAATTATTTTAAAGTAAGTTAGCTGGAATGACAAACAGTTATAAAGTAAATTAAATCCATATATCATATGTTGTTTACTGTGTTTAGATCATTGGCTATATGAAAGTTTGTCACTACCTATGCAACAACAAAACATTAACTCAACTTGAAGGAACATGTAAATGACTACTGCTGCTTGATGCATTTAATATTTTATTAACAGCAATAAGCACATTTTTCGTGACAGAAACACTGGAAAGGAAGTGATTGCCACAGCTGCCACAGAAAATGGGTATGAACTTAATTTACACAGTTCTACTGGCAGTAGAAAGTGTACTAATTTAAATACAGCTCCATAAAAGCCTAGCTGGCACTAGGTAATAAAGGATTACTCAATTAACCATAGACCAGGGCTTACAGTACTAATTGTTGCATTTCCAAACTATTCTTGAATCACAGAGTTAACAATTGTACTTTTACAATTTAAAGACAGGTTACTTGTATACTGTGTGCTAAAAGAAGAAACCCAGAGGCTTAAAATCAACAGTCAATTATAAGGGAACATTAAAGATGAACTCTCAGTAGCTGTCATTAGTTTAATTTGGACTTCCTATTTTTTAAGTACATATTCATCTACTTAAGGTTTATCAAAATCCATCTACAAAGAGAAAACCTCGCAACTAGATACACAGCTCAAAAGTATTTTTTTTTAATAATTTGTCACAAAACCAATTTGTACCATGCTGTAGAAGAGTCAAAGCCTACTATGTAAGTATCTTGACCAGTATGTTTTCTCCCACCAGTATTGGGAAAGGTAACCGTTAACAGAGAAATGCAGAGTTCAGTACTTGAGTCATGCAGATACTGTGTATGAAGGTATTAAAGGAAACAGTAATGTTACTTTATTACACAAACATGCATAATCACAGTCATCTGTTTACAGACCTACTAAATGCTGAATTTAGTACCTTGAATTTTAATTTTAGCTTACATGAAAACACTACCAATAATCTATGTTGCCCCCTCCATTACATTTAATGGCTTTCATCTACTACAGAGGGAAAAACCCACAAATAAAACACATTATCTTCTTGAGTTGCCAAGGCATGTCTGAATTATGACTCTTTTGATAAGTTTTTTCAAAAAGTAGTACTTCTGAAGCAAACCAGTTATTTATGAAGTGTCTTAAAACATCAAAAATTAAGAAAATACTAAAACATGAAGGCTACAGAAAAAAATTATAACCTTAATGCTTCTGAAACATTACCAAAATCACAGTGAAGTTGTATTAAGGCCCGAAACAGTTAAAGTTTTCCCCTTACACTGCATATTAGTTAAGAATGTGGCCTGTCCTCCCATCATCAAGATGGCATAGAAGTAACAATACCAATTGAGGGCATATTCTGTTTTGTGTTTAGAAAAATAATTTTAAAAAAAAACAACAAAACAAACACCAATCCAAAGGCATTACATGCCCAACTGGGATATCCATCTTGCCTCCAAACAAGAAAAAATTTCTAACAGGACAGTTTATTGCAGAGCTGTGCAATAAAACTACAAAATTTATTTTGGGTACGCACAACATCGGTCTATGGGAGATGCAATGTGTGTTGAAGGATTAGGAACATAAAAGAGAGGTGGAACCACTGCAATATTAGAAACCTAAGAGAACTAAAGAGGCTGTGAAGCAGGTGAAATTCTTAGGCAGCCAGTATTGTGGCAGCTTCAAGAGGTGAACAAATTTAGGACTTCACATCCCACAAGGCCCCTAATTAGCATAAAGCCTAGACTTTTGGGTTTTTTTAATTCAGTAGGCAGTGTGACAGGATGAATGGAGAGCGCTATCACCAAACTGCACCGATGCAAGTTCCCATTTCTGCATACTTGCACACCATCTAACTGGTACAGTACTTCCTGAAACGTTTCAAACCATGAGACAAGTCACTTATTTACAGTTACTAGCAAGTCTGGAAAGAAAATAAATACAGCAAAAGTAAACATTGTGGCCAATGGTGAATACAAGTGTTATTAGTAGGGAGAGTACACACAAGACAAAAAGTAGACAAGTATTGTAAAGCAGCTTAAATTAAATGCCTTTCTCATCTGGTTTTCTGAAATACCTCCAAAACTTCAGATTTATCGTAGATGTACTTTTCTTCATGGAAATGAACTACATATTACCTTTTTAGGAAATGTGCTATCAGAAATGTACAGAGTCAGAATAACTCTTTGGACAAGTCATCAATGTATCACTTCTGTGTTTCACAATTGTAGAAAAGACAAATTGAATGAAGGGGAAAACCCGCTTTTCACAGTAATCATGCTGTTAACAGTTCATTAAAGTAGAATTTGAATTGAAACATTGTGTTAAATAAAGTCCTTTTTGTGACATCCAGAAACAGTAAACATCTAAACTAGAAGACTTCAGTTATGGATAATACACTCAATTCAGCTTGTGTTTACTTTGAGGAGTAAAACATGTCAGAAGTCCACTCATGCAGGCCTACGTTAGTACGGTGGTTAAACACACGCCTGCATTAACAAAACAAGTTACAAGAACTTAAACATTTCCTTTAAGAGCAGGTTATGTCAAGTAGAGACACCTTGGGTAAAAAACACCGCTTTCCGATTCAACACTTGCACACAGAAATTCCAGTTGTACGGAAAACCAGGTTTCCAAAACCAGCAAAAACAGGAGAGTTACTATAACGACATTGATTTCTTACCCTACGCATGGCTTCCTCCTCCTCTTGACGCTTCTCATAATGTGCAAAGTCATCAAAGATTGAGGTGGTATGCTTGAAAGTAGCAATTATTTTAAGCACTTGCTTGGCTTTTTCTAGGGGTACCTCTTGAGTGTCCCTCGAATTGGTAACCGGTTTGTTGTCATTGTTTTCCAAGCGGATATGCCGCAGTTGGTTATTGGGAACGTCTTTGACAAAGATCCATTTGACATCAAACTTCCCCTTCCACTTATCCTGAGACCAGACGCCAGCATATGCATTGTAGTCCACAACAGACTTCATCTCAGCCACTCCACAAAAGTGTCCACTGCCATTCACACTGAAGAGTAAATAGAGCGGGCCTTTTCCATTCAGGGAACGGTAAGCAGCATCCAAGCGCTTATTACCATGTTCAGTACTACACCAGATAGAGTATTTAATGGAGCGATGAATATCGTCCTCTGAATAACTTTTGATTATAAACACACGTCCATTCTTCAGATTCCAATCGAAGTCTTTGGGATTGTAGTTGTTTATGGCCTTTAGTTTCTCCAGCACTGGGTGCACTTCCACACCAGAAGGTGAGGAGCTGACGGATACAACACCTAAACCAAAGTTCTCACTGCCAGCTCCATTGTTCTGGCTGAAGCCCACACCCCTGTTACGAGGAGCTACCCAGCGGTTTTGCAGCTGTTGCTGCTGCAACTGGTGAGGCTGGGCCTGCTGCTGAGGTCCTTGTTGCTGTTGCGGTTGCTGTGGCTGAGGCTGCTGTTGAGGCAGTTGGCTTTGCACCAGTGGTGGTGGTTGAATTAATGGCTGAGGCTGCTGGATTATAGTCTGAGGAGGCAGTACTGGTTGGGCTGGGGGTGCTTTTACCACTGACCCTTTGTCATCCCAAGTTCCAATATTCATGTTGTGTTTTATAGGGGGTGGCGGTACAGCAGGGCCCCCTATGCCCACGTTACCTTTAGGCTTGAGTTTCGGCTGAGGTTTAGCAGGCTTCCTTGCAATGGCAGCCCATGAGGTTGGTTTAGGTGCTGAACTGCTAACTGGGGGCACACTGTTTGCTGCAATGCTTGTCATACCTGTACTGCTCAGAGCTGAACCTACAGTTTTTGTTACAGCAGCCGTCATATCTCCACCAATTTTCAGTCCAGTCATGCCTTGCTCAATGCTGCTAATTCCAGGCACCTTGCTCAGAGTATCACTGCCAAATCCAGCCTGTCCGTCTGCTATGGCTCTCCCAAGAGAACTAGGTGGATAGCCATAGCTGCTGCTGTAAGCAGAGCTTTGCGTTGATTGTCCCTGAGATCCACTTGTCCCCCATGTAGAGAAGTCTGCATTCCCAGGAAAAAAATTAAATCCATGCTGCCCAAGAAATGGAGGGGTATTTCCTAATGCCCCAGGTTGACTAAAGACACCATCGGGTATGTAATGGTGTTCACCGTTACTCATCTGTCCATAAGTTGTCAAGTATGGCATTGGAGGGTCGCCTGCAGTTGACCATGCTGCTTCGCCTAAAGAGTATGGAAATCCAATGGATGGTGCATAATAACTAGGCATATATGGGTCTGACATTGGTGGATAGCTGTTACTCTGCAAGAAAATAAAACAGAAGTCAGCAATATAGACAATTATGCTCAGGGCAAAACAAACTGTAATACAGTCCAGAACTTTTTTAAGGATTATATGAATGCGTCTGTAACCTCCACCGTTCCTCCCAACATAAAAGACGACCAAGGTATTTGTTAGATATGGCCATTTTTTCCTCAAGAGACCTTTTCAAAGCAGTAGAGTGCCCTGTTTTTCGTAATATATTATCTATACTTTCAGTTACAGTGCTAGGCTTAAAATGCTGTCATGTCAACAGTATCAAGAAAATAACAAGCTACTTCAAAAAACATCATAACAACTGTAGTTTCATAAATACAGAAAAATATGCAACTATGATTGAAAGTTTTGGTATGCTTAGGTTTTTTGTCAAATTTCTCACTTCTAATTGGAGACACCTGCCAGAATATTACAGTGAAAAGGATGCCTGTTTGTTTCAGGAGGAAGAACAATCAATCCATAACATTTCCACACTGTTGAGAATGGGCATTAAGTATAATCCTTGGTCTAGCAGAACAAAGTTTGCCAGCTAAACTCAAATCCCACTTCCAAGACTCCTGGGAAATCACAGCATTTACTTCTTGAGAAGATAAAGCTCCAATACATTTGAAGGACTTCTGATGTTGCTTGGGGGAAAAAACTGCCCATTATCATCCTCTAGTGATGCCTCCTTAATGCCATATTATTTGAGGAGAAAAAAAACGAACAAAAAATCACACCAAAAAACCACACAAGCGAAATTCTCAGAACCTTTTAATAATTTGCACTCTCTCCCTCTCTCAAGATCACTACAACTTACAAACATAACGTAATGAATACTAACTTTTGACTACAGAGACAATCCACAGCTCTGAAAATAAGTCATTAACTATATTAAGAGTTATACCAAGCTGTGGTAAGATTCAATCTGTTATGCCATCAGCTGTGAGCTACTTCCATCAACTTGAAAGGAAATCATGTCCAAGCAGTTAATATTTTCTCAGGGCCAATAAAACTCCTGTTTTGAACTGCCACCAATATATAATTATTTCACTGTAAATTTAAGGTGCGTGGTTTTGATGTGAGGTTTGCATTTCGGGTTTGTTATTTCCTCAAGCTCCTTATAACTGCATCTTTGTATCGTTTAACAAGACAAGATATGATATAAAATTATATTTCAATGGATATTCAGGCAACTAAGTAATGCTAAGAAATATCATACAAAATATTAAGTCTGGAAGTCAGGTGAATTCTAAAATTAATTTCAGGGTAGTAAACAATGTTCACTTACCTGATTTGTCTGACTACTTAGATATGGCTCAAAATCATCGTCATTTACTGCATCCTTTTGATGAATCGAACCGTTTTGTACTGAAACTAGAAGTAAATCTGTATTAGATATACTCTCTGGAAGACCTGTGATGCACTTTTAACCCAAATAACACTCCTTAATTGCTTATACATTGAAATACTTCTACTTATGCTTTGTTGAGACTGAACATATTAGTGTTAAGCACCACTTTGTTCAATTTAAAGAAAATGGCTCATTCTATCGATGATACCAATCAGATGTTAGGAGAGGTCTGGAAAGATGGCAACCAGCACTAACTACTCCTGACTGTTCTTTCCTGAGCTCCACAGACAGAGGAAAAGCTATAGGCACATCTTATTTGCACAGGCAGTAAATCCAGCGTTTCCAGAAGTACCAGACCAAGTGCAAATGTGCAGACCAACCAGATCAGACATCTTCAATAGGTTCAGGGAAAGTTGCAAAATGCAGCTTTCTCCTGCCAGGAGGAAAGGCAGTTACCCACTAAGGTAACTATGAAAGGCACCACTATTCAGTTATTTAATTCTGTGTTTCCTATATAACTGCCGTATTGCATTGCACTAATGGTTTCTGTGAAGCTCTGAAGGAACAAAGCCAGACCAAAACAAGAGCTCAAGTCCCCAAGGGTGATTACAATCCTCTCCCAACACATATATGCCACTACACACTGGAATCGCTTCCTATTTGCTCTTCTTAGCCTCCTATTACCTTTAATTTCATCTAAGGCATTACACCTACCTGGGATTTTCCAGCTGCCCAAATTACTTGAAGTGTCTCTCTACCCTCCCCCAGGCAACTATTCAAACAAAATCAAGCTGCACAAATTTCTACTAAGTTCCACCGTTTCCCATGGTGCAAAGCAGAACAGGGACCTAAACCAGCAATTTGCAATTATACAACTTGAAGACAAAGACCACTTCTCAAAAATACTGTTTTTTCTGAATGCAATATTTTTG
>VWZZ01007765.1:21068-33197 GCA_013399095.1 Psophia crepitans | reverse complement strand
AAGGGGCGGTACTTCTCGAGGTGCTGTGGCTCTGGGATGTTCCAATTTCAGAATGGGTCTGAGAGTGTGGTCTAAGTTGTACGGTATTGTGTATCAGCAGTATTGTTGTTGTTTTTCACTCCCTTTTCTGTCCCAGTAAAACTGTCATCTGTTGTTATCACAGCTCAGGAGAGTCTGTTGGGTTTTTTCTTTCCCTCCCCACTGTGGGGGAAAACGAGCGGCTGCGTGGTGCTCAGCTGCCGGCTGGGGTAAAACCACGACACTGGGTTTCCTGAAGGCCAGCTTTAGCAGTAAAGACTGAAGCAAAGAAGGCATGTGTTGTCCATCACCAAGGCACCCACCTCATTCAGCAGCGGGCTCACATTTTCCTTAGTCTTGCTTTTGCTGCTGATGTACTTGAAAAAGCCCTTGTTGTTGGCCCTGACATTCATGTCAATTTTAATTCCAAGTGGGCCTTAGTCTTCCTTGTTGCATCCCTACATTCATTGACTACATTCCTATGTTTCTCCCAAGTGGCAAGTACCTTTTTCCACATACTGTAAACTTTCTGCTTCCCTTTGAGTCCTTCCAGCAGTTCCTTGCACATCTATGCAGGTCTCCTTCTTCCTTTGTTTGATTTCCTACTCTTTGGGATGCGCTGATCTTGGAGAAAGTAGTGTTTAAATACTGACCAGTTCTGTTGGGTCCCCTTCACTTCTAGAGCCTTAACCTATGAGATTCTCCCAAGCAAGTCTTTGAAGAGGCCAGAGTTACCTCTCCTGAAGTCCAGGGTTGTAATCCTACTTACTGCCCTGCTCCTTCCACACAGGATTCTGAACTCCACCATCTCATGGTCTCTGCAGCCAAGGTTTCTCCCAGCCTTCACATCTTCAGCCAGCCCTTCTTTGTTCATTAATATGAGGTCCAGCACCATCCCTCTCTGTGTAGGATCCTCTGCCACCCATGTCAAAAAGTTATCATCAATGCTGTGCAGGAAGCTCTGGGACTGTGAGTGCTTGACTATGTTGCTTTTCCAGCAAATGTCAGGGTGGTTGAAGTTTCCGCATGAGGACCAAGGCCTGTGATTGTGAGGCTGCTTCCAGCTGTCTGTAGAAGGTCTTATCAACTTCTTCATCCTGATCAAGTGTCCTGTAGTAAACACCCACAACAAAGTCACCAGTATTAGCCTGCCCCTTAATTATTACCCATAAACTCTCAATTCTTTCTTCATCCAGTTTATTAAAGTTCTGTCACTCTAAAGCATGACTGCATGCCCCTGTCTCATAGACACAATAAGTAAGACTTGCTTTTACTTGGCAGAAAATACTTTGCACAGCTGTTATAAATCACGTATGGAAGTCCTGACTGTTACTTCAGTCGCTGTAGGTATAAGGAGTAACCTTAGATATAAGAAGACAAATGAAGAGCTGAAGGGCTCTCAGAAGGTTACCTAATGCTTAGTCTGGAGCCTAATTCTGTTTCAGCACAATATCAATAATGCTATTTTTTATAAATGTATTTTTGGAGATTCCACAGGTCTTTAGGAATGGGTTACACAATCTTTTCAAGTATTTCACCGTAAACTGCCAGTTGAAATGCAATTCCATAGAGGTCTGGAAACAATGAAATGGATCCATGTGAGAAACTTGGAGCTTGGTCTTAAATGGATGGCTTCAAATTTGATTATCAAACACTTGCTTTTATGCCAGATGGATTATAGAAATCATGATAGAATTTCAGGATACAAAACCCATTTACATCATGACATCATATCTTCTGTATTTGATTTACAAATCATACTTAGCATTTCAACCTCTCTGATCTTGTTGAACATTACATATGATAACACTTTGGTGAAATTACTATTTACTGATCCTGTCAAAGTGACATCAGCAAGAGATGGATTATTCACATGAGTGAATTTGTTTGTGAATTTGCATGTTGTTTGTGTGAAGACTGGGATTCTATTGCACCCTTTTAAAGTAGCTTTGAGTCTTTTAGAGCAAGGGATTCCATCCTATTATTCATTACTTCAAAATGACATTAAAAGACATCCTTTTCCTCCAACCCAGTAGCTGAATATTTTCTTTTGAGGGTAGACACATGTTAACAAAGCACTGGGAGTAACTGCTGTTGTGGTGCCATACAATTTCTCCCAACTGTGATAAAATAAGAATAAACTTAGTTTTGAAATCCCCTTCCCCTCTCCAAAAGAGAGATTTGCTCTTTTCTTTTAAATTGATTTCTAGTTGAGATTAGAATATTAGATCCACCACAAAAACATATAACATTATTTCTTCCAAATCATGATTGGAATGTATAAATACTGAAAGACAAATTCTGCTGTGAGTTGGAGAATGACAGATGCCACATTAAGGAAAATTCCACTTTGTGGGTTTGTTTATATATATATGTATATTAAAAAAAAAAAATTCTTTTTCTTTTTTTTTCTCCTCTCGGTTTTAAGTGTAATTATATTATGCCTCATAACTTTGGGTTCAGTTACTAGCTTTACAGCTGCGCAATTTAGAAAGTTATTGTTAAATATGAGTGCAAAGACCAATGTATGCATTATTTTGCAATCCTTGTTCCTGTTCCTGTCTGGAGAAATCTATCCACAAGAAATGTGCTGTGGCTGAAGTGAAGGTAAGTATTGAAATAGCTCCAAGCCAAGCTTGAGGTAACAAAAAGATGGAGTAATGGCTTCCAGCTTAGCAAGAGGTGGGCTTTCACAGCACTCAGCAGGAGCTAGAAACCAGGAAGGGCTGCATTTTGAAAAGTCTATTTGACTCTGTGAGAGTCCGAGGCTCCTGCTGAGTTTTGAACTGTATTAGTTCTTACAGCCCCTGCTGAATTCAGAACGAACTGGGAATTGCTGTGCAGGAGCCCTTCACTTTAAAAGAGGAAAGAGACAGGACCTTCGGTGTTCCTGTAGGGAGGGATTCTGAGTATTCACTTCTGAAAAAGATAAGAGGTGAATGCTCATCTTTTAAAAGTGTGGGAGGGGAATGGAGGGGGTGGAGGAGGGCAGGAATAGCATGTCTTCTCACATCTCTCCATTAGGAACATAGGCTGCAAACACAGTTAACAGAAATGCTTGTGTGCAGAAATGAATGTAGCCTTGATGTGAATGTCCAAACTGTACAGTATCATGAGCAGTCTCACTGTGTGTCTCTCAGTTACTAGGAGTGCTAAAATGGAGACCACCCTAATAGATCCTCCCTGTAATCTTTCAGTCCCGTGGTAAGTCTGTAGCTGAAACAAGATGTTTTCACTTTGTTTAAAAAAAAAGTTTCTTTAGTTTATCTTAGAACATTTAAGAAAAATTTAAGTGTATCAAAATAAATCACTCTTGATATGGAATGAAAGTGTCTAAATGTGTTTTTTATACCTGATTATACCAAAAAATTATTTACATTTAAACTACTTGAACTCAGATGAAGTCAGAATCATATTAAAAGGTTGGATGGTTATAGCTGTCCCTGCCATTAGTTTTCTGTAATTTGTCACAACTGAATGAGATAAGAGAGGAGACAGACGTGCCAGTGGACGAGCTCTGGCTGGTGACTCTTGTGTGCATTTCTCAAATTAAAGCACAGCAATCCAGTATCCCAGCTCATTTAACTCAGAATAGTATATCTAACCTGGCAGTTGCTAATGTGATTGCCTCTGAGGCCAAATAATCCTTGCTCATCTGACATACTCCTGCTTTTGGGCATTCTGCCTTTTGCTCAGAATCTCCTCTTATTACTCTGCCAACAGTGTGGTGGAATTTAGCTTGGCAAAGGTGATTGCAGGAAAGACAGCTAAGCTTCATAGGAAGAGCACATCCTTGATGCATCTTCTTCACTTGGTGAATGGAGCCCCACATACATTTGACATAGTGCTTAACATTTCCCGAAGAACATTTCCCAAGGACACAGAATCCTGACCTTTTTGCAGTGCAGTTAAAAAATGCTAGACCAAAAGTATTGGTTTTTCCTTATTTCTTAGTTCAGTAGAAATAAACAAATATTTGTCACACACATCCTCATACAGTTCAATCTGAGGGCCGAAATAAGACTCCAATCAAATCAGTGGGAGAACTAACGACCATGCCACGTAAATGAGTAAGAATATGGCTGTCAGGATCTGTGGAAGATAATGTGAGTTCTGCCATGGATTCCAGTTGACTTGCATGTAGCTTGGTGGGATCTCTATAGTTTTAGAGAACTAGTCATAATTCAGGAGAGGATTCAGAAGAACCATCACACCAAAGGCAACTTATCTCTGAGTGTTAGTGGTAAAGGATTGCAAAACTGCACATTTTTTCTTCTCAAGTTGAGAGAAAAAATACTTACTTCTGGACAGATCTCACCTATGAACCTGCTGTTTATTATCTGCTGACTCTGTAGGTAGCATTTAGTTGTAAAAAAGTGATCTGTAAGGTGCTGCCCTCAGTATACCAGAAACCTTAGCCGTTGATATGGAAGGTTAGGATGTGCCATATTTCCAGAGGTAATATGGACACAATGGATTTGGACCCAAGAACTCAATGGGACACATCTTAAGACTTAATGCTTTGCAATTTAGGAGCATAGATTCTATGATGAGAAAAAGATTAGTTTTCCTGCTTATAACTGTACTAGTGATCACTGAAGACAGATGAAATCCTCAATGAACTTAGTAAAGCAAAAGATTGCTGACATGCCAACATGTCGTTAGGATGAGAAATTTCTAAATAAAAGAGGCAATGTTAATGAAACATTTTGTCTCCAATATTGATTTTCTTGACCTTTGCTTCCTTTGCTGGCTTATACGAGCTTTGAAATAACTGCTACTCGTGACTTTATCCTGCTTCTGTGATTTCAGCTAGAAACACGTCTCAGTTGCAACATGTCTGGAAAAGCTCTGAAACTGGAGGAGTTTGCCAGCCAAACCTAATTTTGTTTCCAAATACTTCCTCCATTAGATGAAAACTTGAATTGAGATGCCTCAAAATATGAACACACATTTTTTCCACCTGTTTTTTATCACTGATCTGAAAAACGTACATTTATGGAAGTGGACAGAGAAAGAAAAAGACGAACTTTATTAATATGCTGGTTTTCATTTTTACACTGTCATTGGAAAATGGAAAAGGCATAAAGTGAGTCTGGGGAAGGGCAGGGATTTACAGAATATTTCAGCCTTACTGCAAGAGGTCAAAACCCCTTCTGGTCAGTATTAACATTAACAGCTGTTACTCTCTGATCATAATAGTGTGTTTTGTATAAAATTTAATTTGTAATATTATCGCATTTCTGACTGGCCAAGATACTTAAAGAAACAAAAAACAGACAGTTGCTGTAATTTACATTATGAGACAGATTTTCATTCTCAGAAAAATGATTCAACAGGTAGTGAAAAAGTCTGATTTTTCTCACTCATGCAGATGACTTTTTAAAACCAAGCATGGAGCAGGTTATGACAGAGAATATTCTACAGTTCAGTTTTTGGGCTATACCCCTCTGTGGACAGAGAATAGCTTTTCTGATAGGTCTACTTAATTTGTGCTAAATAACACTTTTTTTTTAATGTTGAAAAATGTGATAGGAAGTCCATTTACATACAGAAATTTTAAAAGCCTCTTTATTTTTCCTGAGGGAATCTTCACTGCTCAGTTCAGTCTCTAGTTGCATAACCACTGCATTTCCTATCTACAGATTTTTGATTTCATGTATGTCTAAGACTCAATATTTCAAAAATGTTTTTGCCTCCTTAATAGCCATGAAAAAAAAAACTTATCTTTTTTCCCAGTGAAATATGTAGAGCTTGTTGCTTACAAAAAAAATCTGCAATTAATTGTTCACAAAGTTATGTTATATACTAGATTATTTTTTTTTAAAAGGAAGGTGAAAATAAAGCAGTAAAAGATGCTGTCATATGGGTGCATATTTATTCTGTTAAGAATGGACACATTTTATGCATGCGTGTTTATAAATATTTAGCTGGGGGGAGAGGAGAAAGAAGTTATACTTGTATTGCTTGAAAAAATACACTATTAATTTTCTATTGGTTAAGTTCTCTCCCTCTAGCATTAGCAATAACACTAGGCAAAATTACATCTTTAATTTTCTTGAGATGCTTTTACTGTCTGTTGATAGACAAAAGGCCTAAATGAAAAGCAATAATTTAGCTGTTTTAATTTTAATTGAAATTTTTTTTGTAAATGGGGTTTTAGGGATAGTGAAAAAGAAATAGGCACCATTCAACACCTCATAACTTGCAAAAAGTATGCAGATTAGTGCTATCAAAATTTCAGGCAAAAATTGAAAAACAAAAACATTGATCAGTCCCCTTATCTACAGACTATAAAATACACCAGTGCCTGTGTTTTGCCATACCTTTCTTACATTTAAGACTATAATACAAGAGGGTTTGTGGCACATTTTTCAGTCATTTTCCAGGAAAGAGTGTTGTTTCGAAACAATGACATAGTAAGATTATTCCATACCCAGGTAAAATGCAAACTAGAACTGGCTGCTTGATGTGCATTGGCAAACCACAAATACTCACCCTTCCTTTTCCATGCCTTCCTACCTAGCCCTTAAGTTCTCCAGCCTGCAGTTTGGTGCAGTTACCAAGTCTTTAGATATTAGTCCCGCTGTACTGTGTTTATGTGGCAAGATTTTGGTAGCGGAGGGCACAGGCGTGGCTTCTGTGAGAAGCTGCTAGAAGTTTCTCCCATGTTCGATAGAGCCAATGCCAACCGGCTCCAAGATGGACCTGCTGCTGGCCAAGGCCGAGCCCATCAGTGGTGGTGGTAGCAACCACTGCAGTCAGAAGAGAGAAGTGAGAATATGTGAGAGGAACAACTCTGCAGACACCAAGGTCAATGCAGAAGGAAGGGGAGGAGGTGCTCCAGGTGCCGGAGCACAGATTCCCCTGCAGCCCCTGGAGAAGACCATGGTTAAGCAGGCTGTCCTCCTGAAGCCATCATGGAGGATGATGGTGGAGCAGATACCTACCTGTGGAGGACCCCATGCCAGAGCAGTTGAGCCTGGGAAGAAGGGAGGGGTGGGGGAGAAGGTGTTTTTAGGATTTGGTTTTATTTCTTATTATCCTACTCTGATTTGACTGGTAATAAATTAAACTAATTTTTCCCAAGTCGTCTGTTTTGCCCATGATGGTAACTGGTGAGTGAACTCTCTCTGTCCTTATCTCGACCCAGGAACCTTTCGTTATATTGTCTCTCCCTGTCCAGCTGAGGAGGGCAGTGACAGAGCAGCTTTGGGGGACATCTGGCCTCCAACCAGGGTCAACTCAACACACCCATAAAGACTGCCTGTGTGGAACTTGACACTGAATTCATGGAGAATTTATCTAAAACTTCTGTTAAAAATTCAGTGCTGTCTTAATGTCTCAGTGGTAAGTTCACTAATCCCTGAGAAAGTTCAGGGAATGAAAGATTTGCTCTTCCTCATAATTCACATGTGGAATAAATTCTTTCAGGATTTGTGTTACAAATTTTAGAAAAATGGTAAGTTATTCCAAAAACATTCCCCCTGTACTCAGCCCTGGTGAGGCCGCACATCGAGTACTGTGTCCAGTTTTGGGCCCCTCACCACAGGAAAGACATCGAGGCCCTGAAGCGTGTCCAGAGAAGGGCAACGAAACTGGTGAAGGGTCTGGTGCACAAGNATGGCTGCAAGTTGCGCCAGGGGAGGTTCAGGTTGGAGATGAGGAGAAATTTCTTCTCGGAAAGGGTGGTCAGGTATTGGAACGGGTTGCCCAGGGAGGTGGTGGAGTCACCACTTTTCTTTAAACAATGAAAGGTTGGATGTGGTGTTTAAGAACAGGGTTCAGTGGGTAATAGGTGATAGGGGAGCGGTTGGACTAGATGATCCTTGAGGTCTCTTCCATCCTTAATGATTCTATGATTGTACTTTGGATTAATACATAGTATATTTTATTATTTCCAAAGTGGAATAATATTTAAACAGTAGTACATTTTTCTGAGTACGATGGGCTCTGGCCATAGCAAAAAATTGTAAGGAAAGATGAGATTATATTTTTTATATTAAAGGAATGTATGCTCAAAAGCTTTTATTTTTTTTTTTTCTGTATGTAACAGGTGGTTTGGCTACCTCCGTTGTCTTGTCGAATGTTGAGACTATTAAAGCCTTATTCAGCTCACTGAAATGAGCAATGTAACCTGAAATATAAGCTGGTCTCACCCAGCTTCATATTTCTTGTTCTAGAAGTTCAGACTGATGCTTTTCATGGATGCTTCAACTGTCAAGATTGGCAGAATGGGGATCATTGTGCTTTTGAGGTTTAACAAGGCCAGTTGCCGGGTCCTGCACTTTGGCCACAACAACCCTGGGCAGCGCCACAGGCTTGGGGCAGAGTGGCTGGAGAGCTGCCTGGCAGAGAAGGACCTGGGGGTTCTGGTTGACAGCCGGCTGAACATGAGCCAGCAGTGTGCCCAGGTGGCCAAGAAAGCCAATGGCATTCCGGCCTGCATCAGGAATGGCGTGGCCAGCAGGAGTAGGGAAGTGATAGTCCCTCTGTACTCGGCTCTGGTGAGGCCAGAGGTGAGGCCAAAACTGTGTCCAGTTTTGGGCCCCTCAACATAAGAAGGACATTGAGCTGCTGGACCGTGTCCAGAGAAGGGCAACAAAACTGGTGAAGGGACTGGAAAACAGATCTTACGGGGAGCGACTGAGGGAACTGGGAGAAGAGGAGGCTGAGGGGAGACCTGATCGCTCTCTACAACTACTTGAAAGGAGGTTGTAGTGAGGAGGGTGTCGGTCTCTTCTCCCAAGTAGCAAGCGACAGGACGAGAGGGAATGGCCTCAAGTTGCGTCAGGGCAGGTTCAGATTGGATATTAGGAAGAACCTCTTCACAGAAAGAGTAGTGAAGTGTTGGAACGGACTGCCCAGAGAGGTGGTTGAATCCTCATCCCTGGAGATCTTCAAAAAACGCATAGATGCGGCGCTCCAGGACATGGTCTAGTAGGCATGGTGGTGTTAGGTTGACGGTTGGACTTGATCTCAGAGGTCCTTTCCAACCTTAGTGATTCTATGATTCTATGATTCTATGGGGCCCAAACTGGTTGCGGTATTGCAGGCATGGTCTCGAACTGCTGGCCATGCTTCTGTTAGCATGGCCTAGAATGCTGTTGGCCATCCCTGCTGCCAGGGCTCACTGCTGGCTTGTGCTCAGCTCTCTGCCCAACAGAACCCTCAGAGCTCCTTCAGCAGAGCTGCTGCCTGGGCAGGCAGGTTCCGCTCTGTATCACTGCCAGCAGCTCCCCCTTCCTAGGTGCATAACTTGGGATTTGTCACTGCTGAATGTCATACGGTTTCTGTTGCTCCATTCCTCCAGCCTCTCCAGGTCTGCCTGGGTGTCAGCCCTGCCTTTGAGAGCATTGCCTATGTGCCCCAGACTGTTCTTCTCTGACACTGTCATCAGAGGGCATGCCAGTGCCCACTGCCCACTCCATCACTAGGTCACTGCTGATGTTAAATAGGACGGCTCCCATGATAGACACCTGAGCGATTCCAGTTGTTACTCACCTCTGTGTAGGGTATGACCCATGTGCTACTCTGAGACAAACAAGAAACTTTGTATTTTACTTCTACAAAAAGCAGAATAAAACTTTTATAAAAAGCTCCCTTTTTACACTTTTATAAAAAGTGGAACAAGACGAAGACTTGATGAAGCTCAAGACCAGAGCCAGACCAGTCTCTATGGGACTTCGCAAAACTAGCTGAGACAGTTCCTTCTGCTTCTCCATTGCTACCTAGTTCTGCTCAGTAAACAGTTAGTAACAACATATGGGAAACAAATGTTAAAAAGAAAAAAGCCTCAAAGAAATCTAAAAACGTACTTTATGTAAAAAAATACTAGTCCTGGTAGAGCCTTAACTATGAAAAATAAGAGGCTGCAAGAAAGTACTGTTGTCATCAACTTTAGGTGTCAGCTACTCAAGTTTTGTGGTGAAAAAACCTATTATCTATTGGACTGGATAAGAGTTTTCACACAATTATTGGCTCTCATATGACTTTAGAGTCAGCGTAACTCATTTTATAACTGTGGTAACTTGCCAAGGCCCAACAACTCAGTGATTTGTCTGTGTTAATGGTTAAATAGGCCTCTGCCTTTGGGACAACTTGACCCTCACAGTACATTTTAAAAAAAAAATGCTCATATTCCTCTGCAAAGCTGGGCACTTTTTTGTCAGAATATACTTGGACTCTAATTACAAGTTTCTGTCCATGTCAGTAAATCCCTTCCCACTCAGTTTAATGAATGGAAGCTTTTCAAAAACACAGCACAAATTCCATTTATTCTGTTTCTTTTTAGTAGGGAAACATTGGTTTTGGAATGAGTATGAAGAATTATAACAGCACCCTGGAAAAAAACAACCAGCAACTTTCAAAAACATCCATTATTTTATCCATTTTAATAAAATATATCCATATATAAGACAGAATAATATATACTGTAAGAGACAAGTGATCGGGGGTTAGAGTAATAAAGGGCAGACAAGCTGAAAAAAAGCTGTTGATAAGGGAAAAGTATAGGAAATGTAATGTCAAAATCAAAGACTATTTGACATCAGTATAAAACCTTTGCTAAGGAGTAGCTCACCTCTGACAGTCTGCCCACGCTGAAAAATAAAAGTGAAGGTGCAGTACGTGGTACGTGCTTTGAAAAAAGGCAGCAGGCCAACAATTAGGCTTATGAAAGTGAATATTTAAAAATGGCTTTAAAAATATTAAAGAAAGGCTGGTTTATGGTAGAGATGGAAACAGTTCTGCCTATACTCTAAGATTCAGGATCTGTGAGAGAATGCATCTTAGCTAAACAGATGAATTTCCAGAATTGCACTCAGGCATCTATTTGTCATTTAAATGTCAGTTTCATACACTCACTTAAGTGCAATGGATAAAATATTTATTTGATTAGTTTTGCTTTTCAAGATTGGTGACTCAAATATACGTAATTCCATATCTTGATAGACGCAGTTTCTTGACAGAAATCATTCCAGTATCTTTCTTCTGTCAAGAGTCTTCCTGAACCTCCAGTGTAATTCAATTTCTCATTTATTTTTCTGATGCAAAAACTGGGAGATGTGCACTGTTAGGGCTGCTGGCAGGTGACTAAACCACTGACTAGTCTCTGGTCTAAGGTTAAGCTAACCAAACAGGACAAAAGATACAATGAGGAATGACACGAGAAACTGCCAGACATGACAGATGATCAGGCAAGAAACTGACCGAAGTTACAGATAGTGCCACGAGGGATACCTGAATTTCAAATGTGGTTACGGGGAAGTTATATGAGAAGCAGTTGTACTTTCCAAGTAGTTGGAGTACTGTGAATCTGCAGGATAATAGAGGTTTGTGAAGCTAATACTACTTAGATAACCAAAACAGTAGTACTTTTTATATACATAACACCAAAATTATTTGTGTGAATATATAAAAAACCCCTAAATTTTGGTACAGACATAGCAAAAATGGGACCTATGGAGAAAAAGTCCTTAAGAGGACAGACTGTTTATTTGAGAGGGGCCTGGTGTGGGGAAAGGGAGGTACAAGTCTGCTGGAAAGGAGAATGAAGAAATGGGAATCAGCATGACAGTGAGATGGGATGGGGTGCTCCCTGCCCAGCAAGGAAACTGCTGACACGGCAAGAACAAGCACCCGGCATGACCGTGGCAGTGTCTGTTCCAAGCCTTCTGACGTTGGCATCTGTTGTGGTTTGAGTTCTGTTAGTTGGCCAGTAGTGTGGGGGACAATAAAAAGGGTTTTTTTAAATACATTAACAACAAAAGTAAGACCAGACAGAACATAACCTCATTACTCAATGAGAATGGTCACCTCATAAACAGGAACATAGACAAAGCAGAGGTGTTTAATGCCTTCTTTGCCTCTGTCTTCAATGTTGACGACGGGATCCAGCACCACACAAACCCTGGGTTGGATGACCTTGACTGTGGTAACGATAAACTCCCAGCTGACCTTGAACTTGTGTGGGATTGGCTGCTCCATCTGGATCCATACAAGTCCATGGGGCCCAATGGGATTCATCCCAGGGTGCTCAGAGAGCTGGCTGATGTCATTGCGAGACCTCTCTCAATTGTTTTTTGAACGGTCTTGGGTATCTGGAGAGGT
>VWZZ01007765.1:0-20066 GCA_013399095.1 Psophia crepitans | reverse complement strand
TGTTTGAGGAGAGGCTGAAGTCCCTTGGTTTGTTCAGTCTAGAGAAGAGAAGGCTGAGGGGTGACCTCATCACAGCCTACAGCATCCTCACGAGGAGGGGTGAAGGAGCGGGTGCTAATCTCCTCTCTCTGGTGACTAGCAACAGAACCTGTGGTCAGGTGAGCTTTCAGGAAAAGGTTCTTCACAGAGAGGGTGGTCAGGCGCTGGAACAGGCTCCCTAGGGACGTGGTCACAGCACTGAGCTTGACTGAGTTCAAGAAGTGTCTGGACGATGCTCTCAGTCATCTGCTCTGATTGGGCTGGTCCTGTTAAATGAAACAGTTAAAAACTTGCTTTAACTTCAGCTAGCACAGCTAGCTGGGTTTTAGCAAGACAAAAGGAACCAGGCACAGGGCTATGTCACAAGTACAAGAAAGATAAGAGGACAAGGCAATTTTACAACCCGAAAAAAGATAAAAGGTGTCAGCAAGATCCTCCACATCCTTCTCATAACAGCCCAACTGGTCTTGTAGATAACAGCCCAGAACAGCTTAGCAATTTAAGTTTATATCAAAGAAGACAAGACCTTGAGCCTTCCTCCCAAAGACAGCTCCCTCCCTTGTGACTACTGGATGGGGGTACGCAGGTGCAAATGGGAGGGAATTTATGATAATGACTTCCCGGAAATAATTATAATAACCCAATCCATATTAATGAATATGTATGCTTTGTACAACAAATAGATGCTTGCTTTATGATTCGGTGTGCAAGTTAGGAGGAGCGATCCCCCTTGCACCCGGTGCTGCAATAAACATACCTGCTTCAGAACTCTTCACGAGTTGTGAAGTTTGTTTCCGCATGTCAACTGTGTGGAGCCCGGAGTTGGACTTGGTGATCCTTATGGGTCCCTTCCGACTCGGGATATTCTATGATTCTATGAGATAGAACTGACAGTGTGGGAACTAGATGGGCTCAGGTATCAAAGCACATTTAGTCATGGAAATGTTTAACATTGACAAGGTCTACATCCAGGTCTGACAGAAGGGGATATGCCCACTCCAGGAGAGAAGACAGCACAGGGGTTCCCACAGAAACTCCCTCCCATGTGGCAGGGGCATGGAGCAGCCCAGAAGGGGCTGTACACTTGGCACAGGGGTCTTGGCCCCAACTGAGGGCTGCGGCCTCCTGGCCCCCCACCATGAGCCCATGGACACTGAGGTCCCTTCCTGTGGGTGTCTGCTGGGTCTCCCAAGCACCTCCAGGCCGTGCCACTTATGGGACTGGGTAGGGAATACCTGGTTCTGATCGGCTGAAATTCCTGTGGTGCCTGGCGATTGGCAGTCACTGTGGGACAGTCCCAGCCTGCCTCTCCAGAAGGTTCTCTGCTTTGTGGCAGCTGTGCTGCCATTAACGGCATCGCTATAGGGGAGACACTGGAGGGAGTAATGTGCAACCTGCCCCAGCCATGTGCCAACTGCCATGGTACCTCCCCAGCCATTTCCAAACACACCCTGTCCCTGCGGCTGACCTGAAGGTAGCATTTCAAAGGCTGGTAGCCTTGTGCACTCAGGTGGGTTGCCTGTACAGCTCATGGAGAGCACTCTTTGGCCTCTGCCTCCACTTGCCATCCTCTGATGGACACAGAAGTTCAGAAAAGATTAGTTATCGCTGGGCGGACAGATGTTCGAAAATGTCCGTGAGATCTCTCAAGAGGCAATGACTGGCTCGGGACAGAATGACCTTCCTCCCATAGTGCACACGGCTTTGGGTGTCTGGGATGACGGTGTGATGGCAGCAGAGGAAGGTGTGAAGGGCTGTGCTCTTCTAGAGAACCTTTGCCATCCCCTGACATACAGGGCAGCTCAGCACAGATGTTATCGCAGGGAGAGAGATTACTGCTACGTTCTTCCTCCTGGTAAGTAAGCACTATATATTAGGAGTCTGCAGCAGGATTTTGCAGTGCCTACATGATGGGGATGACAACCCGATTTATCTGTCATAATTGTATTTTGGGTAGCTTTTCCTTGGCACTGCCTCCTTAGCCTGAATTTACTACTTCTCTTTCCTCTTCTGATTAGAGAGTAGAAAGGCTCATCCCCTTTTTAATTTCCTCAACTGGCTCTACTAATAATGAAAAGAGATATAATTTTCTTCATTCTACTTTTTCACTGTCTGTTTATTTTGATAACTGTCCAATTTTATTTTCTTACAGTATTTGGAATCTCATTCAAATCCCTCACTCCTGGAATCATAGAATGATGTCATAATCTCAGCTCTCTTAAAAATATTAATATACAGCAGATTTCCCATTCTCTTGTGGCTGCACGAGGACTTTTGAAGAGCTTAAGATATCCTGAAGTCTAATATGACAAAAAGGAGCGTTTTGCTTAAAATGAGCTTAACATCTGATATTTCAAAGAATGACTCCTGATTTTCAAATGCTCAGTGTTGCCAATACTTTAAATCTCTGATCAATCGTACAGGCTAAAAATATAGGACATTTTTTAGAACATGTTATCAGCTGTTAATCCCTGGGACAAGTATTCTTTGATTGGTATTTCACTTCAGGCCATGAGCTGGAGAAGCAAGTATAAGTCATCCTATGGCTTAGGTCATGCCTGTAGGTTAGTTTTACAGCTTTTTCTGTGTGTGTGTGCATGTCTTCAAAGCTGATACTGTGATAGCAGCAATGAGTGAGTATAAATGTTCCCCAGCTGAACTGTCAGGATCAGGATATCTTGGTTTTCAGGTATGTGATCCATTCCTTTAGAAAGAGGAATGGGAGCTGATGTAATTGACAGAGTGTGTGGCATTTTGACAAGGTGCAAGACAGGCTTACCCTCTGTATCTAACCTATAGATGAGTGCTTCATAAATAATGTTTGTGATAAACAACAAATAGCTTAAACTCTTGTTTCTAGTCAGAGCTAGCTCAGCTCTGTCTAGCAGTGCTGGGGAAAAAAAAACAAAACCAACAAACACCAAACAGATGAGACATTTTAGTTTTGATTCTTTTCTCCAAAAGAAGTCTAGCAAAAAAGCTACAACAGATATCCCTGGAGAATGAAAAAAGGACAGATTTCCTTAGGCAAACAGCCTTATTTTAAAAAGCACAAAAACAGTGTGAAGAGTGACTTTTTTAAAGATTAGCCAGTTTTTACAGTAGTGTATTAGGTTTGCATGGCAAGGTTTTGGTAGCAGGGGGCTACATGGGTGGCTTCTGTGAGAAATTGCTAGAAGCTTCCCCCATGGCCAATAGAGTCAATGCCAGCTGGCTCCAAGATGGACCCACTGCTGGCCAAGGCCGAGCCCATCAGTGATGGTGGTAACACATGTAGGATAACAGAGTTAAGAAGGAGAAAAACACAATCAAACCACAGAAGCTTTAGCAGCCAGAGAGAGAAGTGAGAATATGTGAGAGGAACAACTCTGCAGACATCAAGATCAGTGCAGAAGCAGGGGCAGGAGGTGCTCCAGATGCTGGAGCAGAGATTCTTTTGCAGCTCATGGTGAAGACTGTGGTGAAGCAGACTTCAGGTTCCCCTGCAGCCTATGGAGATTGATGATAGAGCAGATATCCACCTGCAGCCTGTGGAGGACCCCGCACTTGAGCAGGTGAATGCACCCAAAGGAGGCTGTGACCCCATGGGAAGCCCATGCTAAAGCAAGCTCCTGGAAGGACTTGTGGCCCTGTGGAGAGAGAAGCCCACACCAGAGCAGGTTTGCTGGCAGGGCTTGTGACCCTGTGGGGGACCCACGCTGGAACAGTTTGTTCCTGAAGGTCTACTTCCTGTGGAGGAGACCCATGCTGGAGGAGTTCATGAAGAACTGCAGCCCATGAGAAGGACTCACACTGGAGAATTTCATGGAGGACTGTCTGCCATGGGAGGTACCCCATGCTGGAGCAGGGGAAGAGTGTGAGGAGTCCTCCCCCTGAGAAGGAAGGAGTGGCAGACAACATGTGATGCAACGATCACAAGTCCCATTCCCTGCCCTCTTGTGCTGCTGCTGGCGAGAAGGTAGAGAAATTGGTAGTGAAGTCGAGTCTGGGAAGAAGGGAGGGGTGGGAGGGAAGGTCTTTTAAGATTTATCTTTTCTTTCTTATTACCTGACTCTGATTTGATCGGTAATAAATGAAACTAATTTTCCCCAAGACAAGTCTGTTTTGCCCATAACAGTAACTGGTGTGTGATCTCTTCCTGTCCTTATCTCAAGTGATGAGCCTTTTGTTATATTTCCTCTCCCCCATCCAGTTGAGGGGAGGAATGGTAGAGCAGCTTTGGTGGGCACCTGGCCTCCAGTCACGGTCAACCCACCACAAGTAGTTTTCCGCTCATAATGCTGGCATTCTTATCTAATTCGTCACAGCACTTCATGGTGGCCAGTGCTGGGGTCACTGCGTGACATAGGTATGTGTAATTTTATTTAAATGTTTAGCTCTGCATCAGCTTGCTAAGTAACATGTCAAAATTAAAACCCTTAAATAACTGACCTAATAATAAATGATCTAATACACAACAAATTCTAGTATAGGACACATCTGGTAAACAATATAGATAAATTAATTTTGTTTTTAAACGTGGTAGTATAAACTAATTCCCAGCTGCCACCACCCTTACTGAAAGTCCATATGCCAAAAGCATTTTTTTTTTCATTTTTGTAAGAACGTTGATAATACATCACACTCTGTTACTGCAGCCTGAAGTAAATAGACTTTCCCCCAAGCATACCAAATTTACTTTTGCATTATTTACCATTTTAATTTCAATTACACATAACATTTACATGAAGAGCTTTCTGTCTAACACTGCAAACTAAATTTAAAAGGATTGTGAGAATGTAATTTGAACACAGAAAACCTTCTGTTAAAGTCTTACTCTAATTATCAGAAGGCAAAAGCTCTGACTTTTCGACTCATTCCTATGCTGCTATTTGTTTTCATTAAATCTAACAAACCCACTGTAATAGAGCCTTGGTGCATGATCCCTGCCCTGCTTCTGCCACTGTATTGAACAGGCCTGTCTCAAAGCCCATGGTACACAGCACCTTGCAGGCCTGGTCCCTAGAATGACAGCTACTTCCATAGTCAGGGGGAGAGTAGCCTTTTTTGGCTTACTTGAAGAAATAATGCTATGTCATTGTGTTTTCCATTCTGTGTTTCACTGGAAAATGCTTTCTTTTTTTTTGCTAATGTCTATTTTGTTCTTGGTTGAAAGAGATTGTTTTTACAAAAGGCATTGAAATCTGAGTAGTCAAGAAAATTCCTATTTTTTGTTCTCCTTTGGACCCTAAGTATAGATAGATTATTAAAATGGTTGAAAATACTTAAGTATCACCATCCATCCTCTTGACACCTATTACACAATGGAAATTGCTAAAAAAAAAAGTCTGCCACTTTTGAGGAAGCCCCTTCCTCCACAAAGTCCAAATTGCAATTTTCACTTAAAACTTTCAATGAGAAACTGAATTTCTTCCATATCAGTCCACAGCAGTCACCAAGTCTCTTCTATTACTGGTAGGGAGATGGCCATACACTGTCACTGATGATGAACATTTCATTCATTTCATGGCTAAGGTAGCACAAAGTGTCTGGCTGGGCTACTAACTCCAGGTGTGCTTTGCAAGGGTACACCCCTCTTTTCTCCGGATCAGTGACCCTCTGGCCATGAGCAATAACATTGCAGAGGTAACAGTCCTTAGATGATGTAATGTTTTGATCGGACTTTACACCTGCTCAATGACTCTGCAATCAGTTTCATGTTTTTAATGTTCTGTGGTTTGAGCAAATTCAGAATTTCATAGATACCTGCAAGTCAAGGTTAGAGTCACTGCTTTTCTGGGGCAAGAGAAAGACTGACCTCTGTCTCAGTTTGGAGCTAGAAGACTTTTTCACTTTTGGAAAGATCAGCCGTGCAGCATGGAGTTTTTAGTCTAAAGGGCAATCTTGACTATCACTCACTGAAAGGATTTTTAACAGGAGTCATCAAAGAATTTACAAATCTGGAAAAAAAAGAGTAACATGAACTCATTTGATAATGTAATACTGTGCCTTCAAAATGTAAGACAAAAAGCAAACTTTGTTCCTAGCTTATATGCCATACATAGCATCAGCATTTTTCATTTTTTCTGTGAAATTAATTTGTATATAGTCTTAAACACAGCAGAAATACAGAGGTAAATGCAGAGGAAAGATATTTTTATTGAAAAATACACTTTAATTTAGTTTTTCTTATAGTAACATTATTTTTTGTTATTTTGAGTACATGCGATTATGAAGATCTATGGAATATGTACAAGTTTTTTGTTTTAAATGGAAATTAGGACATGTAAAATAAATGCTTCTATTGCTGATTATTTCTGTTGATTTGATTCAATCTTACTAGGGATATATTTAAACAATAATTTTTCTCTGCTACAGAAATGACATTTAACCTTGTCAATTATCACGGTAAAGTAGCTTATTATGTAGTTCAACTGTATTGAAATGTTATTTCAAGTGATAATTACATGGACTGTGGACAGTGAGTTGAACAAACCTGCTTTTAATTACAACCAGGAAAGCTATTAAGCCATTTTTCTATTTGAATTGGAGCTTTCCTTTCCTGGTATTTAACGCCTCTTTATTATAGGTTTCTTTGTACAGAAAAGTTTGTGCTACACCACAGGAACACAGCAAGCTGTCTAAAATTTGGTTCTGTCAAATGTATTATTACTTTTTTCCCCCAAAACTAGCAATTTTCTTGCTGATGTGTCCTATTATGATTTTTGTGTATTCATTTTAAAAGAACTACATATATTCCTTTCCAGATTTTAAGAAAATCACTTAAGATCTAGTGTTTCTTTAAATAAGATTCAATATTAAATTCAAGAAAAAAATGTGAAGAAGAAGTCATGTTATATTCCGCTTTAAATACAACTGATAATTACAGCAGTGTGAGAGCTTCTAGAACAGAAATATATCTTCTAGGAGGTGCTTTGCAAATTAATTTTGAAATAATTTACCACTACTGCAAGAATACATTTTTGCAAGGGGCTGAGTCTGCTTTAAAATCTTCAAACAGTGTAAGAGAGCTTGTCGTATTTGATAAAAAATTAGCACAGTAAAATATGTTGTTCTATGCCATGAAGTGACACCTTTTGAAGAATCTGGATGTTTCTGAGCCATCATACAGTTTGCTTTATTTGGATCTCAGAACTTCAAAGTACTGAAAGCAACTATTTCATACAACCCTGTATAAAATTATGGTAGCCTGCAGCTAGAAATGCCATACAATAAACAAAACCAGGGGTGATTCTATGCATCTAATCCTCCATTAACGCAGATCCAGAAAAGAAATATTATGAGTCTCATTTATTACAAACGAAGCTCAGAGACCAGGTTTTGTCCTCATTTTTCAGAAAGCCTAAGGAAGCGTTGCACATTGGCAATGCTTCTGTTTTGCTTAGCATATTACAGCTTTGTCATCCCATGAAGTCAGCGGTGCTCCAGGCAGAAGTAGATTTCCACCCACGTGGAGTTTATGGAAGTATCAGTGTGAGTGCTGCAGTAATTCACTATTACCTCCATGAATATATTGTATCCTGGAGAAAGAAGGCAGCACGGAAGAGGCTAGGAGAAAGTAAGAGAAAAAGGACTTCAAGGCAGCTTTGAAAATGTTTACAAGAAAGAGAGGAAGAGAGAAAGAGAGAAAAAACCAGAAAATTAAAATGTGTTAAAAAAAGCCCCAACATTGATTTTACAGGTGCATAGCAATCATTCAGAACCCACATCTTTGCCTCTTCTTTTTATTTACTTGAATAATTCTTTCGATTCAGATTTAGATTATAATAAATGGAAAGACAGCAATATTCTTGGAGGCCTGATTACGTGAAGTCAAGACTTTGATCTTACTCAGTTACTACAAGATTTTCTGTTAAAATTCTGAGGGGGAGAGGGGGAAAAATAATATATTTAAAAAAAAAACAACAAAACAAAACAACAGCCCCCTTGTCATGGTTTTACCCCAGCCAGCGTCTGGGCACCACGTAGACTAGACTGGAAATGTCTGGGTTTTTAGTATCTTCTCTAATCTTTTAATCTATTTATCTGAAATTGTGAATTACAAAAGGAAAGAGATTGGGTAAAACTAGTATTTCTTTTTCATTGTCTTTTTCACATGTAAAAGCTATTATGAACTCTGCCAGGTGTCTATAAATTTCGAGACATCAATGTGAAGCTGTACAGATGACCTCCTTATCTGCACTGGTTTTGATGCTTAGTAGTTCAGCCACAGTCTAAATCTATAGTGTTCTTTTTAATGGTCAATGGGTTAAGAAGTACTGCTGTGAGGGCTTTACAATGGCAGGAATAGATGTTTCAAGACCACTCAGTTTTCATGTCTTAATTCCACTGACCGAAATATTTTTGAATTCTTCCCTATACTCAGGTATCTTTCTAAAAGATTTCTATGACGGATCACAAAGTGTTGTTCTTGAAAGCTGTGACTCATTTCCTTTCTCAAGGGTTCTACATTTCTGAGGAAAAAAAATATTTTCATAAAATAACATTCAGCACTGAAAAACAGTTTTGAACTATTGCTGTAGAATTATACATGTCTCAAAATCCAGTTCTAAATATCTTCCAAAATGTCTGTCTTTGGAAATTGGCATAATCAGTCTCAGAAAAGGGAGAAGTTTCTGGCTAAATCTTGAGATAATGCAAATAGTTTGATTAACCAGTGTTTCCTTATTTAGCATTCTGTAAGGCACTATAAGGATAGATACCAAATTGTGTAAAGCTTTTGCATATTTACTGTAAAATTTGTCACTCAATCAGCAAAACAAATATTATGTTGATTGTAGGCTAGTCTTTGATTCCTATCTGCATGTATATCTGCAGGGGAAGAATTGGCTGCTTGATCCATCTGCCTTTCTTTGAATTCCACGAAAGGGATCAGATTAATTCTTATTACACCACTTTTGGCCCCAAACCTGGTTTAAATTTGTTGTCTCCAGCAACTGACCCTTCTTTGCTGTAGCCAAGATGCAATTGTTATCCAGTTGTTATTTCTTTCTGTGGCATGCCTGCTGCTCCCTATGCTGATTATGCTATAGTCATGATTGTATGTAATGTGTGACACTGATTTATGAGTGGGGAGTCACATTTTACTTCAGGCTCCCTAGAAATCTATTTGCTATTTTCCCGCCAGCTTCTTCTAAAGGTGTTTTTGTACTGTGGGTCTAGAAGAGTGACAGAGCCCTTCCAAGTAAAGACTTGATAACATCTTCTCGTCTGCCTGTGAAACATAATATGCAGTAGCTCATGCAACTGACACCACCATAATTTCTTTTCTTTCATATTGAAAGGGCAGTAACACAGCTCATTAGCAACTGAAAAACTTTTCCACACTTTCTGTGAATGGAAGATCAACTGTATATCCCCAGTTCCCAAGTTCTGTTCTTCTTCATTTTATTAAATAATATTTTCTATCCCTCTGTTCTGCTTGGCTAATTCCTAGCCACCAACTCCTCCTGTTTGGATCTAAACGAACTGTGAAATTTTTACAGAAGGGATGCAATTTGAATGTTCTTTTTTTCTATTCTAAATTACAAAATTGTTAATATTCTTCACTCTCAATACATCCATAGTATCTAAATTCTTTACTTACCACACAGTGTTCTTCTACCTGTATAGGTATTTTTATGTACACGGTTTAGATAATCATCAGTCCACTAGGAATAAAATATGAAAACAATTTTTTGATATATTTCTAAAATATTTTTGTTATTTTTGAATACAGCATTGCTTTTCCTAGTGAATGCAGTCTCTTATCTCATAGAACTGCTTGTTTCTGTTAAACTCCCAGGGACTAGGATAAAGCTATTAGATGGAAGAATTAGATTTAGAACAGAATGCTCCTTGGTCATGCCAGGAAGGCAAACATGGAAGTGGAACCTCCTAGTTTTTCCCAGTGGCAAAGTTTGTGATTTTTCAGGCATAATTGGTATTTGAACTCCTTTAAACTAATTTTTGAAGTCTTAAAGTTGGTAATACTGTATTGCCTCACAAAAATTAAAAAAAAATCCCCAAACCAAACCACACCCAAACCCAAAAGTCCAAGGTAGAAAATATTTAACAGAGGTTGCTTGAAACATCAGACTTTAGAACACAGGGAAAAGCATTTTCTGGATCTTGAAGACCACTTTTGAAGTCTTACTTCTTCCTACTCTGTAGGACTGAAATGAAATTACAATTTAAATTTCACCGTTCTCTTGTGAATACTTTTCAACAAAGTTAATCCACCATTACAAAGCAGTGGAAAAAAGGTATATCAGCATTATATAGGTTTGATGATAAAATTAGGAAACGAAGTCTCACAGAGTTACATGCCTTAATAAATTTAAAATTTACAATCCTTTTAGACTGACACAAAAATGGTGTCATGATGATACAATTATATCATCAAAGTTTGAGGATTTCTTCCTTAAAAAATAACTCTGGGGCAAGATCTATAATTTTTTTAAAAATTATTCAAATATTTTCCATATTATCTGGATTAACAGCACATAAAACTATTAGATAGGCTTATGACCATTGTAAACTTTTGACATAATTGCAAATTATTGTATATTTACATATGGATGCACATATATAATTTCAGTGGCTGCTATGAAGGATGTTTAGTGTGTTTCAACATAAAATCCATACACATATCAGAAATATTTATAAGATAGAAATTAAGTCCACAGTGACATTTTTGTAGCATAGCATGGCATTGGGGATTTTGCAAATGAAATTAACACAGCATACTTGTTGATAAAACATAAATGCATTAGCTCCACAGACTCATGAAGAAGTAAAGTATAAACAGGCATTTTGACAACTGATTAAGTCTTGACAATATTTTTAATGACTGAAATCCATTTATATGCATTTTAAAAGGTGTTGATTGCATTGGGTAGAACTGTCTGTATTATCTATCAACTTTGGTCTACTTTTATTTGCTACACATTCCCAAGTTTGCTAATTGTACTTTTGAGAATGTTTGTTTTCCCATAGTTGAATTTTGTTCATCTCAGTGTTTATTCTATACCGGTACAGCATGCAGTACTTTCAAGTGTTCTACTATTAAGGCAAGTAGCTCTGTACAGTTGAGACTTAATTATCTTATTTGTAGGGGCAGTAAAGTGTTCAGCCACTAAAAGTTCATTGTCACTGATGACAGATGGAATATATATACTTGTGGTATTGTTCATGTCTATGATGTTATCTTCTTTAGCCTGTTCTGTTAAAGGTAAAGTTGTTTCATAACCTATAAATAAGTGGCATATCAGATACGGTAAGGTGAACTTCAGTATCTAACTTATATTAATAAATTAGAAATTTTTTTCTGCGTCAAATGCAATGGACAGTTTTCCTATATAAATGACAGCTTCAATATTAAAACTTTTAAATTACAACCAGCACTCCACATAACAGCACAGTTCAGTTTTTTCCTTCGGTAATCTTACTGTTTATACAAAAGTATATTATTATTTGCCTGCTTATGGCTGACATTTTTAGACATCTTGTATGTGTTGTGCAAGTGACCACAACATTTTTTAACTAGATGAAATGCCGATTAACTACTCATTTAAAACTCTCAGATTTCAAATCTGCTAAATACAAGAATAGCTGTGTCTTAGTACCACTGTGATGAAGAAAAGATTGCTTTCTGTTTGGTTTTCATATTTTGTTTTTGAGATCCCTGCCTGTGCTGTATTCTGGTGATACCTCTGAGGACAGTCTGATTTATAAACATCAAAATCTAACACTGAATCTCAGCACGTTTTGCAGCTATTCACTAAGACAAAGCACAACTTTGTTTGATGCATAATTCTGGTTGTCATATTGCTGCAGAGGGCATAGGTTATTGATAACCGTATGCCATGAAATCCAGTAACAGCAGCAAGTTGATCACAACCAGGTATTTTATCAGATCAACTTTATTGCCCTATCTCAATTTTATATTTTAAGAGGGAGATGGGGAATATAACTGTATTTTATGATAAAAGAACTTGTATTTGTCACTTAATATCTTCTGACAAAGCAGGAATAATGTCTGGAATAAAGCAGCACACTTTGTAAGGAGAGATACATGACAGCTTTTTTTTAGCTAATTTTTTTAAAGAACCAAATATGAACAATCTGTTCCTGAAAATTCTGGAAGATGTTGTCTTTATAAAAAATAAAGTTGTCCACATAAGATTAAAAAACAATGTAATTTAAAAATTACCCGTTATAAATAAAAACATGAAAGTCTGTTAGAATTTCAGACCATAACCTTTTCACGGAAACACAGAATGATTGCTGTTTTGAGGGACCTCTGATGGTCATCTTGTTCAACCCCTTGCTCAAGCAGGTATCCCAGGACCATGTCCAGGCTCCTTTTGAATACCTCTAAGAGAGACTCCATAACCCCTCTGAAAACCTGAGCCAGCACTTGTTCAGCTCACAGTGAAAAAGATTTTCCTCGTATGAAGACAGGACCTCCTATATTCCTGTTTAAAAATAATTAATACATTTTTTCTCCCAAATATATTGATTTCCCCTAAAAGAAAACAAAAATAACTCCTCCCAGCAAAACACATTACTAACGAGACAGTTATTCCATGCTGTACCCTCATGAGCATCTTTTACATTTAATGTATATAGCATTTCTTTGCTTTACTTTTTAGACATGGATGGAATGGAAATGGAACATGTTCTGTTAGCAGAAGGACAAGTTGGTCCGCAGTTTTCCCAGAAGGAACTTCAGGTTGATTTGCCTCTCCCAGGCTGAGTCCTGCTTGAAGAGTAACTGAAGTGGATCAGATCATTGTTGTGTGTAAATCAGCATAGGTCCACTGACATCAGTTATTGACGCTAGCTGAAAGTGTTGTTTAAAATGTATTCCTAAAATTACTTTATTTGTATTCATTTGGGAGGGGAAGGAAAAATCTGTATAATGTAAGTTACTAGAAAGCAGTGCACTGATCTAAAACTGCAAGAGAACAGGAATAAGGGTGGGACCAGGAAAACTGTGGGAATAAGGAAATGAGGCTAGGCATATTCTCAGGGGATGAAACTATTTTCATTAATATGACAATAGTGACCATGGTTGTCGTTTAAACCCAGCTGGTAACTGAGCACCATGCAGCCGCTTGCTCACTCTTCCCCCTGCATGGGGATTGGGAGGAGAATGGAAAAAAACCTCCTTGAGACAAAGACAGTTTATTAGTATAAAAAAAGAAGAGAATAATAGCAAAAATAATAACCAAAAGCAACAAGAACGATGACGACAACAACAACAATAATAATAATAACAATAATAATACAGGTGATGCACAAATGCAATAGCTCACCACATGCGAAAGGGAAATAAAACAATCTGATGCCAGTCTGTTTCTGAGCAGCGATGCCGCCTCATGGCTGGCTCCTCCAGTTACATACAGAGCATGCCGTTCTACGGCAGGGGATGTCCCTGTGGCCAGCCTGGGCCAGCTGTCCTGACTGTGCTCTCCCAGCTTCTTCTGCACCTGGCAGGGCGTGGGAAGCTGAAAAGTCCTTGACTTGGTGTAGACACCACAACTACCCAGCAACAACTAGAAACATCAGTGTGTTATCAACATTACTCCCATCCTAAATCCAAAACGCAGCACTATACCAGCTACTAGAAACTCTATCTCAATGGAAACCAGGACAACCATGCATTCTGCCCATTTGTTTTAAGCTCAATTTAATATTACCAAATTGAAAATCAGGAGACTTTTATAATCCTGGGAGTGTAAAATAAATGAACAGAAATGGACTGTCATGTCTGATTTCTTAATTAAGACAATTCCTTTAAAAGGTCCCTACTGTGTTTGCAATTATTTTTAGCAAGAGAGATTGTTTTATTCAAAATTGCATTATTAAACACATTATGAATTACAGTAGTAACATTAAAATACTTTAAAAGCTGTAGTAAGTGTCCCAAATGGTTAGAAAATTAATAATTTTTTTACAGTGAGTTGGAATTAGAAGGCAGTTTTATAGAAAGCTGAAAAAAGTCATAATAAACAAATTAAAGAAAGTACCAACATTATTAGACAATGAAGCGTTAGTTCTGCAATCAGTTAAACAAATGTTTGACTTTGAGCAGATAAGTAATCCTATGAAGGAATTTGGACTAATATTCTGCAAATGAAGCTCAGGTGTAATTGTTTGCAAAGGTGAGACCTGTGTTTTTTTGTTTTTCAACTTAAGGGCACTACTGTAGTAATGCTAAAATAAATATTGTCTATGTATCCAGATAACTTTAAGCATGGCTATAAGTCTAGCCATAAGTTAATAATGGGGTGTGACACATTCAGATAAATATTTGAAGCACTTAAGGATACATGCCAGTGGCTGACAAACATTGTTAAATATAGAACACAATATGAAAAAGGAAAATACAAGTAAGAAATCTTGGATCAAATCCAAAAGAAGGGATGAAAATATTTCGTATTAAGGTAACATTGCACATTAAATGTGAGACCTTTAGGCAATAATATTACAGTGCCATCCCAGGAGCATCCTGAGCTTGTGTCAGTACACCAGGACTATAACATGAAAGAGAGAGGTTATTTTCATTGTCTCAGTTACCGCAAGCATTGAAAATAACTCAGTTTGGAAAGCTGTATTCAAATAAAAAAAAAAAAAATCCCTGTGGTTTCAGTGAGAGTTTGCCTAAGAAAACAGTATGTAGTAGGAAAAAAATAAACACGTCAAAACAATGTCATTTCTACGTACTTCATAACCATGTCTCATGTCCCACCTGAAATCAGTGACAGAACTGGATGCCACTGATCATCCTTTTGAGCTACCCCTTTGAGCAAATGGGGAACAAATGGATAGGGAAAAGGAGTATCGTGAGATACACACTAACCAATAAAGGCTGTCATGAGAAGCAGCAGAGTGACGATGAGGATGGTACGACTCTCGGAGTTCTCCACTCCCCGATGCAAACTGCAAACATAGCCTGCTATGAAACTAGAGTGCAAGTTAAGGACATCCCAATCCGTCCCAGACTCTCTTCATCCACATCAGGGAGTCAGTTGCTCTTCTCATCCATTTTTTGCTTCATTTTATGTAGTTTTTTGTTCCTCCATTGAGCTGAAAGGGAAAGAATACCGGTCACAACAGAACTCTAGGGAATTTCCTTGCTGTCAGCACAGAATTTCACAGTAACACTGAAGTTTTAGTAGTGATTGAATTAAAGAGGGAGGGAGGTATGAAGCATACAGGCAGGCCTTTGGGAACCACAGTTGCAGGGGTGCTCTGGATGGTGAAGGGAGCTTCTCTATTGCTACTCAGACTATTTTGGCGTTAACGTTCTTCAAAGTTCATTGCTGTCCACAAGCCAGTTTCCGTCCTCTAGTAAGTGCAAATGATAGGATCTATTTTAGCCTCTGCTCAGAGGGCTCAGTAGGAAGAGAAATTCTTCCCCCCTAATCCCATCTCTCCCCATTTGAACTGCTGTTCTTTTGGCAGGGACAATCAAACACAGAATCAGCAGTTCTGTGATGCTATTTCCCTAGCTGTTTACACATTTTCAAAAGCCTGTATGGTGCCATTCCTAGATCCCCTGTTATTTCCATCATCATTCACTGCTATAAGATATATAGGCTCAACGCCTTTACCACGTTTAATAGACTACTTTGAACTATCTGCTCTGCTACAGACATAAAGCCTCTACACTTTCCCTGTTTCATGGTTTTTAATTCACTCCACATAAAAATTTACTGTTCCTTACTCTCTGGGATTTGACCTTCCATTTATTTGTGTGAATAACGGAGCAAAGAATTCTTTCAGGCTGTCAAGTACAGTATCTGTCACTCACTTTCCACTCATCCCTTAATGGCTCGAGTAATTCCTTACAGAGCTCTTTGCTTTTTATATATTTAAGTAGCTTGTCATGTTTTATATTTAATTCCCTTGCAACACTGCTTATTATTTTCATTCTCAATTTTGCCATTCTGCATTTCTCTTGCATATCTGACCACAAACCCATGAAAGAATCATAGGTATAAAACCTAGAGATGTAAAACCTTAAAATGTTGAAAAAAGAAGAAATGTAGTGCAGTAAACAACCAGGTAGATCAGAATCCCTGCTCTTTGCCTAGGTAATTAGGCATTCTATGTTGACAGTAATGAATGAGGAACCAGTTCAGGTAAACTAAAGTCCTGTGAAACACTTATATCTTTCAGCTGATTTTAGATTAATTTTTGGAGAAACTTCCATAGATTCTACAAAAGCTTGCAGAATCCCTTCTGAGCTTGATTTCAGTTGAGAACTTTTCAGTAGGGTTTTTATTTGGTTTGCAGCAGGATCTGCAGAGCCACTAAGTCTCCAGAACAGTGCATATCTTTTCATAGTAAGGACTGACTTCATGTCAGCTCCCTGCACTTCTGCATTGCTTCACAGTCAGTAGCACTTGTTCAACAAGTTCCCTCCTAGAGAGGTATGGTGTAGCCCTCCAGAAATTTCTCACATTTCATCTCAAGGAGCAGTCAATCTCCTTCTATGTATTCCACCTGCTCAGGGTGCCCCAGCCAAAACACAGCAAACAAACAGTCTTCCCTTTGTTGCCCAACCATACACATTTGCAGGAAGAGAATATACAGTAATCTACAAAAAAACAAAGGACAAAAAATATTGCCTGTGACAACATTGCCTGTGTAGATTTAATGTAATTCAAAGACTTTCAGTCTCTATGTATACTTGTGATTTTTTCTCTTGGAATAGAAATTTGAATAAAATACTGAGGCCATGACAGTTTTTAGAGTCCTCCTTCTTTTTCTCAGTTATTGTCATGTACTTCATGTTACTTTTTGACAGAGCTACTATTGCTTTTTTATGAGCTGATAGGTATATTGAATAAGAAAGCTATAGAAAACTATATCCAATAATACAGCTCTTGCCTGATTTGCTTTGTGAATGCTACCCAGATGCAAAGTACAATTTATTTAAAAGATTTTCAAAGTAGCATTTACAAATATTGTGCCTTAGAATAACTCAGGGAAGTTATTGTTACGAGGCACTGGGTCCTACTCATTTTCCCCTGAAGCATATGAAAGACAATGAAGTCCTATTAGGAACGCTACATAGTTTGTTGTTGCCTTTACTGGTGTGTATCTCTTTACGTTTCCATATGACTTTGATCAAGTTCATGTACTGATAGAAATGAAGCAGAAGAAAGAATTAAAATCAGAGGAAGAAGTGGTAAAAACTTAATCTAAACCCTCTGTATTTTTCAACTTTAGCTACAGGTGAAATCAATCACTAGATTAAATAACAAGCACAAACACTTGCGGCACAAAGTAGTAATTCTAAATTACTGCTAAAGCATTTCTGAGAGTTGTAGTCTGATGCCTCATGGATCCTTTTCTCTCTTGGGGTTAGGCTTATGGCCAGAGATAACTCCCATGGTACCTTCCTTTTTGTTATTATGCTAGAAATCATGGAAGACTTGCCAGTGATGGAAGACTTCATTCTTAGACTATTGTCCTGCTTTAAAAAAGAATTAGACTGCAGGTTTTTGCTTTTAAGTTCCAAAATTTTAAGATTTTTTTTAAACCAAAGTTAAATATTTTCTAAAATACAAATACCTTTTGTAAGTTACAAAAAAGTTCTTCCATAAGATAGCTGCAGTAAAATATTTGCTATTAGTACTACTGGGATATTTACTCAGTGCAAAGATATATTATTTCCTACTTTATTTCATGTTTTTACCAAACATGTTCCTTATGTCAAGTTATGAATTTTTATTGAAATATTTGTCCCTAATATAGCTCATGGTTAGAAGAACCATAAACATAAGAGAAAGCGTATCAGGGAAGCAAAAAGGTTTTCCTGAACCAACAGCTGCACCATCATTGACATGTGATGAGACAATGACTCATGTAGACTCTGGATGTTAATGGTTATACAACTATTTGTGGTTTTTGTTCTTTTTCATGGCAGTGCCTCATTGTACTGTCTCTCACAGTATCCTTCTGAATAAAATGTCCAGCACACAGCTAGACAAGTCTGTAATACTTTGAGTGAGCAATTGACTGATGGGTTGGGCACAAAGAATTATAGTAAATGGGTTTACATCAGACTGGTGGCCAGTTACCAGTGGGGTTCCCCAGGGCTCAATTTTAGGACCAGTGCTCTTTAAAGTTTTTATAAGTTATCTGGATGTAGGAGTGGAATGTACATTAAGTTTGCTGATGATACTAAATTAAGAACTGTGGACTCCCTTGAGGGTAGAGAGGCCTTACAGAGAGATCTGGATAGACTAGACAGCTGGGCAATCACCAACCCTATGAAGTTTAACCAGAGAAAGTAGTCTATTCATCACTGGGATGGGGTAATCCTGGTTATATGTACAAATTTGGGGATAAAAGGCTGGAGAGCAGCCATGCAGAAAGAGATCTGGGGGATTGGGTTGGTGACAAGTTAAACATGAGCCAACAGTGTGCCCTGGCAGCCGAAAGGACCAACCATGTCCTGGTGCATAAAGCACAGCACAGCTAGCCAGTTGAGGGAGGCGATTGTCCCACTCTACACTGCACTGGTGTGGCCCCACCTAGAGTACTGTGTGCAGTTTTGGGCACCTCAGTATAAGCAGGACATCAACCTATTGGAGCGTGTCCAGAGGAGGGTGACTAAGATGGTGAAAGGCCTTGAGGGCAAGACTTACAAGGAGTGGCTGAGGACACTTGGTTTGTTTAGCCTGGAGAAGAGAAGGCTGAGGGGTGACCTCATTGCAGTCTGCAGCTTCCTCAAGGAGGACAGTGAAGGGGTTGGTGCTGACCTCCTCTCTCTGATGACCAGGGATAGAACACGAGAAAATGGTATGAAGTTGCATCAGGGGAAGTTCAGAGTGGATTTTAGTTCTTCAGTGAAAGTGTGGTCAATCACTGGAACAGGCTTCCCAGGGAAGTGGCCACGGCACCAAGCCTTTCAGAATTCAAGAAACATCTGGATAATGTTCTTAGTCACATGGTTTAGTTTTAAGTAGTCCTACAAGGAGCAAGGAGTTGGACTCAATGATCCTTTTGGCTCCCTTCCAACTTGAGATACTCTATAATTTCATGATTCTATTTTTCTCACACATAATATTTGTAGATTCAGAGGAGGAACTGTCCCCTCTACTAGAACATTTGTACAGTCTCATGAACAATAGATACATAGGATATTTTTGTTTAAAATTAGCAGTGGAAGTTAGGGAATAAATCTTCAAAGCACTAAAATTATGCTTTCCCGTTATTTAAATCTTACATATCTGACAACAAGTGGTTAAATACCCTCTTCCTGCCTGCTGCTCAGAATTTTTAACATGAAAAAGAAGGACCCCAGAAGCTTGAAAGATTTACTACTTGGAAAGAAAGATTCAAAAGAAGCAAAACGTTTCTTTATCAGCAGTGCATGATTTCAAACTGAGCACGTCGGATTGCTTTACCATTCCTCAGATTTTCTAGACTTGAATTACGGCCTGCTCTGCTTGTAGCATCTTAATTGTCCTTACAGAAGTGTAAAATGTAGTTAATAGTCAAAACTAGTTAATATGTTAAAATCAGTTTACCATGCATAAGAAGCAATAATTCATATCTGCTGTCTTGCATCCACTACCTTACCTATGTAGTCGCATGCATTTTTCTCTTAGGAAATAATAGACTTAGAAGTTGAACACATTTAAGTCTATCTGCATAAAATATCACATTCTCCGGCATGTTCCTCTGTTCTCACAAAGGAAAATAATCTTAAAATTAACCTGTTTTGTTTGACTTAAATTGTAGCGATAGATCTTGTTTGTAAGAATACATACAGACATTTAATGTATTTACAAAATTATGCCTGTTCACAAGTACAAAACTAAATCTAAAAAACTAAATTGGGTGCAGTAATGGAAAGAAGGATAGGCTGTGCTTGAGTGAAGTCTTTAAACAGTGAAATTGAGTGCACCTTCAGCAAATTTGAAGATGATACCAAGCTGAGTGGCGCGGTTGACATGCCTGAGAAACGGGATGCTCTTCATATAAGGACATCTGGATAAACTCAAGAAGTGGGCCCATGT
>VWZZ01007764.1:13624-47883 GCA_013399095.1 Psophia crepitans | reverse complement strand
CTGCCCCGCCGGCGGCCGGGATGGGCAAAGCAGCAGCAGAATTTCAAACTTTGAGAAGACCTAGCCCGAGAAAGCTTCGAGCTACACCCTGATGCATCATCTCCATCAGCTAGGCAGCACAATTAACCCAGAAGTTTTTGGTTGTGAGAAGTTAACAACCCAGGCTGTTCCCATATCCTCTAAGTCCCCGTACCAGCAACAATATTCTGCAGGGGAGGCAGGGGGCTAGGGAACGAGCCACCAGCACATTCCTTTCCAAAGACTAAGGGGTGAAATCAGAGGAAAAGTCATCAATGAAAAAATCCAAACACAAACTTACTCACCCTGCATTGCATCAGCTGAAAGGTAATACAGACCCTATCTTTCTACAACCCTGCTACATGGCTATTGCTTTGAACAAGCTGTGCCGCTCACAAGCGGTAATGAAAAAGAAGTTTGCAAGAAATACTCAACCAAATGGTCCTTGCTTCTTGCTAACTCTTGAGATCTTAGATGGGCAGGATTTGAGATGAAACTTGTGGTCTTTTCAAAGGAATAGCCAATCTTCCCACCTGCAATAAAAAAGTAGAAAGCAAGCTATACAAAACAAGTGAAATTTGGCAACAAAAATAGAAAGATACCCGAAAACTGACTGTACAATTAAAAATCAGTCATACATGTCAAATTTGAGTGCATGATACCTGGATCTTTTCTTGGAGAGAAAATAAAATACCAGTGTTAACAGTGGTTATGTTTGTGATTGATGCTCAAACAGCATCATCTGCATGAGCTGTTGTACCAAAATAACAAGAATGATGTTGCATGCAAACGAACTTTATAATAACGGTAAGGAAAAGTGCTGGTTTAGTCACTGTTTATCCTGGGAACTAAGGATGAGAAGTTACAGAAAAGTTACAGACATCTGTGCCTCATACTACTGCACTACACATCGTATAACGCACACTTTGTTATCCTTATAACTGCAATGCAAACTAGACTCCAACCATAAACTATTCATACAACACACATATACATTCTTATGAAAATGTCTTAATTTCCACCTACTAATGCTTAATATCTCGTGATGCATGTGCTGCAATTTAAAAGGAGGTCTCCACACCATTATATACAATTTGCATGCTAATTGTATAGGTTCTGGTTGTACTTAGTTTAAAAGCAATGACATTTTGACTGTAAGGTAAAATTTAACAAATAAAAGACCAAAATAGTTTGCCAAGTATTTTCCTAAAGATAATAATGATATACGCAAACATTAATGTCCACTTAGTGGTGCAAATCAGTCAGGGCCCCCTGGAAGTTAGGCAGAAACTATCAGGAAATCATACTGTACTAGGAGTTCAACTACATGGATCTGAAAACAGATAGAGCAAATACTACATAAACTCACTCGTAAGCCTTGGCTGAGAAGACAGCTGAATTATACCTCATGTGGCATCACAGAAGCTGTGCATTCCTTCTGTTCTTAAAGCTTCAGTCCTGCACTAAGAGCAAAGCGACATGGAACACCTGAGACTTGCTCCCAAAACACGCTGAAACAAATAGCTTAGCTTAACTCCAGTACCAAAAGCCTTAAAAATTACAGTCAGAATATACAGTCTTAAGAGACAACATTATCTATGAATAAAGATTGTTAGCCATAATTCCATTTATTTCCTGCAGCTAGGGCAGAATTACACAATCAATCCATCATCTGTCTTCAATGTACAAAGTTGAGCTTCAGTTGAGCTCAGAAAACATTTCATTTTGACATTCAGGATAGAAAAAAAAATTATATATTACAAGAATTCACCATTCCACTCAATACATCACTACACCAAAAAAAACGTCCACCAAACAAAAAAATCCTGACAAACATCTTGACAGTTGTTATAGTCACAGCAGAAAACAAGACTAAACCTTTCTTTTAAGCAAAGAAAAGTATATTTTTCTAAAGAGAAAATAACAGGTTTAAATTTCTGAACATTTTTTAAAGAGGGAAGATTATCCTTTCAGCAGCCTTTTCCCAGACATGCCTCAGCTGAACCTAGTTCTCAACATGGCTGATGGACATGGCTGCAGATGCAGCAAGGCTGTGATCAGAAGAGAGCTCTGGGTATTGTTCAGGCCATTTTCCTCTCCCCACTAAGTCAACCTCTTCTTAGATATGCAAGTACAGCAGCTTCAAAACCCAAGTTTCCTCCAGACCACAAGAAGCCCCATCAGTGAGCATGAAAGTACAGGGACCTTGTCAGTCCTACGACGATACAACTGCTGACATCAATGGTATATGTAAGTATATTCAATGTTTTCCAAAGGAAAGGCTCCCTTACCCTCAGTTGTTTATCATACTGCCAATTTTAACCTGTTACACTACAAATTTTGAACCTTCAACCTTTCAGTAAATATCACAGATACAGGGGCCAGGCAGATTTGTTACAGAAAACTCTGAAGTGAAAGAACTCTGGCCCATCCAGTAGTGAGTTAGAGTAAACCACAAAGCAAGTTTGCGACTGGCCTGCTCTGAATGCCTCTGCTTTTGGGGTGCACCATTTTCCTGGATTAGCAAAGTAGTCTCTTTTTATTGTTATTATTAAATGTCTCTTTTTATTAGTTTTATTCCCACAGAAAGCTCAATGCTGAGATGGGGATGTTTTGAATTCCTTGCTAACCCTGAAGTCTGCCAATCCAATGCTTTATTCTAAGTAGAGAGAAAGGAAAGCTTGTCCCCCTCCGCTCTTACTGACCAGCCCACTGCAGGTCAACTGGAATGGCTCCATCAGAAGATGAGTTAGCTCTAAGAGTTGTTTTAAAATACCTTCCATTTGTGTTATCACATAAGAACCTATTAAAACAGCAGCCTCCATAGTAGGGACAGAACTAACATTATAATTTTTTTTAATAACTAAAAGATGGCATGAAGTTTGAAACAAAAAAAAATATCTCACTGTGAAGAGAATTTATGTCAATGCACATAACTCTACGCACAGGGTTACTAGACTAGATTTACTTAAATTGGCTAGTCTGCAGGTTATGAAGAAACCCTGGAAGAATCCAAAAACAGAGGCACTTGGGAGTATTTCAGATAACCACACCTAAACTGACCATTTGTAACAGGCGCTAGGCTGAAAGAGGAAAGTACTCTTATGCGACTGCTTCTGGGAAACTCAGCACTGATTAACAGCCAAAATTACCCGGATTCCTTTCGTGTCAGTTACCCGGGCCTGAAGACACCCTGCGCCATGCAGCGGAGGTGCTGCTGCACAGGCCACCCTTACCAAACCTGCAAAGTGCCTCATGGCAACATGCCAGCCCCTGGGTTTAAATGCAGAGCAGCTGTTTGTAGGCTTGCACAGCCCAGAAAATGGCTGAGTGCATTCAGGCCTCATTTCATAGCTCTGTTTTGGTGGGTTTTTTCACTGATAAAAAGCCAAAGTGTTTTGAAGTGAAAGCTGAGTACATTTCCCCTCTCCCATGACAAAATAAGACTCTAATCTTCATATAGTGTCCATCTGGTCTGAAGTAGAGGCCACAGCACACTTCTTAGAGCATCTCTTCACTTCTCAGTGGTTCTCCCCACAGCAATAGTTTTGTTCCTTGTCTGTGCTGAAGCCAGTGGAAGATAAACTAGCAGACATTAAAGAAAAAAAACAGGTATTATTGACCATTTTTTCATAACTACTCCCACACTTGGCTATCTCACAGCAGTGGTTTGAGTGTGCTATGGTGAAAAAATCTTCAGTTTATGCTCTCACCCACACAGGGTCTGTAAAGCCATAATCTCTCTGACACAAAGTAACATCTGAGCTTTTCAGTTTGAAAAGTCAGTATTATGTTTCCTGAGGAACTAACAAAACAAAATAAAACACGAAATACAGCTTTTCTTGAAGACTTCCACACTTGAACGACAAATGTTTCCTTCTGTAGCTAGCCTACAATGCAATGCAGAAATTTTGACTTAATCTGTTCAGTGAGAATTTCAGACAGTCACTGAAACAGAGCTGTTTATTAAAAGTCAAACTGGTTTGGGATTTTTCCAAACCAGAACTGTTTTGGGTTTGGGGTTTTTTTTTCTGTCTTTAGATCTAATTCTTCCGTCCAGTGCTGCTGAAGAAGCAAACAATTTACTGTATTGCCTCAAATACAACTTTCTTTTCAGGTAAGTCAGATGGCAGTACACAACTCATAAGCACAGTTCTGAATTCTCCCATTCTTAATCCCTGCCATATCTCTGTGCTGCACCAGACTGTAAACAAGTGAGTACAGACCAAGGAAACATCATTAAAACAGTACAACCAAGGCCCATTGCAGTGAGTATGCAGAATAAAACCTTTACTTATTTGTACTAAAGTATTGCCAGTAACAGATTGCATTATTGGCTAAAGACTAGAAATTTGATTTTAACGGTTGAACTAGCTGCAAGAGCATCCTGTGTGCTTCACCTTAAAACCTCTTCCACCACAAAGTGTATGTGGATGACCGGCAAAATAATAGGCAGTAAATGAATTTGTCCAGCTCTTTGTATTCTGGGGTTTGGGCTTTTTTTTCCTTAAAAAAAGAAGTATTCTCTTGCAATAGCTTGATTTATTTCATATATTTTTGCTTGTGATTGATATATCCAGAATGCCTCGTAGTTTTCAGCAAGAATGGAGCTAGACTGTCCTCAGTCAATGGAGAGTTGCCGTTCCCTTGGCATCTTTCCAGGTATTACTCCTGTGGTAAAAAATTATGTTGATTCTCTGATTAGGAACCTGAATAGGAAACCACAAATGGATAAGAAAAAACATGCAGTATTTGAGACTATTACATTATTATCTCCAAGCAGAAACCAAAACATCTATTTATTTCCACAGTGGTTACGTAAATCTGCATCCCTGTATATACAGCTTCTGAGAAGCTCAAATGAGAGTAAGACAGGAGTTGAAGGAGCAAGTCCAAAACAGAGCAGTAGGCTGGAGAACACATCTGGAAATAGAAGTGCCTCAATGTTCTCACAAACAAACCTCAACCAGCCTTGCCGAGGCAGTTTAAGACAGCATTGCCACTGCTGTCCCATCCCTCTACCAGCTACGTCTGTCACAGGAGAAGTGGCAAACCAATGGTGTGCTCATGCTTCCAGCCACCATCCAGCATTAGGCGCTGGACAAGGCTGATGCATCAGAATGAGTGAGGCAAATGTCAGGAATGGAGCCTGTTCGGAGGCAAGTTTTGCTGGCTTGTCACTGAGGTGAAAGACAAGAGTGGACAGCTCAGGAGGGGGACCTAAACTGCCTGTCACACCAGTCAGTCCACAGAGGCTGCTCACCAGAGGAGGAGACTGCTAAGAGGAGGATGTTAAGAAAGACAAGATTGTTAAGGCAGAAAGGAAGGGCACAAGGGGAAAAAAAAAAAAAGAAAAAGAGTATGAGAATCAGCAGAAGCACATGGGGGAAAGGGAAGAAGGCAAGTCTGAGAATAGAAGTAGGAATCTAAGGCTGCATCGAGGTGAGACTTTCATCCTTTCAATCTGAAAGCACAAAGAGAGATGTCATCTAGAAAAAAAGAAAAAAGAAAAAAGAAAAAACCACCACAACAAACACACCACAAACTTACCTGGCTTTTTTTTTCTTTTTGCAAACAATTCACATTAAATTTTTAAGTTCGTTCAAATGCTCAGCTGTCAGAGCAAAACACAACATTTGGGGGGACTGAAAATAATTTCCATGTATTCCAAGGAAGCTATGTGCTTTCTACCTGTTTTGCTTTTGAATGCACAGCCTTCCTAACGTCAGAAGGAATCTCTCCATTACAAATTCAGAAACGTGACACAAGCTTTCCGCTGGTGGCACTTTCCACAACACCCAAACGAACAGTGCCACCACAGGCTTTTTTATTATTATTATTTTAAATAAAAATTGGAAGAGTACTTCAGACCTCAAGGCTTGCGCAAGTCGAGGGCACCCAGCCGCCTCTTAACTCGAGGTGAACTGCGGGCACTTGAGGCAGCGGTACCCCGCGGCACCCAGCCGGCAGCACCGACCCGCCCGCACACCGCCAGCGGGCCCTACTGCGGAGCGGGCAGGGCAGGGCAGGGCAGGGCCGTCCCTCCCGCTCTCCGCTCGCCCACCCCCCGCCGCACTTACCCGCACCGGGTACGTCCGCCCGCGCCTCCGTGCACGNAGCTGCGCAGCTTCCGAGGGGCAGACCAGCTGTTGGGAGTGTGTCGCTTGCCCCACAGGAGCGTGCGCATCTCAAGCGGGAGCATCAGTTTGGGAGGGTGAGGAGAGCTGAGGATGGGCTGGCCCCGCTGGGAGCGGAGGGGCAAGCGGGTTTGCACACGGGTAGACCTAAGGCAGCCCATGAGGAGCCATTGCGAGTGTGGCCCTGGGCAGCCAAGGCCTGCTGGCACCAGCCCGGCTCCCGGTGAGGGCCGTCTCAGCTGCCTGGAGATGAAGGGCAGTGCCTCAGAACTACAGGGACTTTGTGGCCTCTCACGTCACTTCCGTCTCTATGAACTGCAGCTTGTTAAAGAGACCTTTAAGAATAGGTGAACTCAGTACCGCCCTCCACTGCTGGCAGTTGTCAAAGCACAGGAAGTGAGAGAGTCACGGAGGGTTGGTAGGACATCTGGAGACCATCTAGACCTGCCGAAGCAAGGTTAGCTAGAGCATGTTGCTCAGGACATGAGTTGGGTCTTCAGTATCTCCAAGGAGGGAGACTCTATAACCTTTCTGGGCAACCTGTCCTGGCGTTTGATCAGCCCCACTGCAAAAAAACCCGAACACATTTTTCTCATGCATAATGGAAGTTCTGTTACTTCAATTTGTGCCCGTTGCTTCTTGTCCTGTTACTGGACACCACTGAGAAGAATGTCACTCCACCTTCCTTACTCCCACCATCAGTTATTTATACACATTGGTGAGAGCACCCTGAGCCCTCTCTAGGCTAAGCCATCACAGCTCCCTCAGTCTCTCCTCGTGCTTCACATTGCTCCAGTCCCTTCACCATCTTCTTGGCTTTTAATCATCTTCATGGCAATCAAGTGCTGTAACGAATGACATGACTTAATTTTGCAGTCTAGTACTAGGAAACAAGTCTTACACACCCAATCAACAAAGCCACCGGCCTGCTGCAATACCCAGTCTCAGCTGTTATGGTGGATCCTTGCTAGTGCTCTGGTATTTACTCTTCAGCATCATCCTCTCTATGTGGTTCACATCCTTTTGTCTTCTTGCACTCGAATGCAGGTTGTGTGCAAGTAAGGACATTGTGAAACCACTGGTTTTCATCTGTTTCTTTCCAGGCAGGATTGTGATCTTGGACAGTGCTGTCTCTCTCCAGCAACAGTCATAAGATCTATGAGTGCTGTTATCTTCATCTCAAAAGTATAGAACTGACGCTTATGCATCATCGTTATTATGATCAGAAAAGTGAATAAGCACAATGGCAAGTCGGGAACCTCCCAACTCCTGCTAATTCCACTGCTGTTGAAAAGGCAGAATGACTCAGGGTTTTGTTCATCTTTCTTAGCCTTAAAAAAAAATAAAAAGCATTGAAATTCCCTCTAAAAGAAAGAAGCCTCATGTAGCCAGTACCCCACTACCACCACATCTCCTGTGCGTTATCCTTTAAGGAAAGATTTTAAAGCTTTTATAGCAAATGCAGAAGAGGCTAAACAAAACCAAACCACAGATAGACTGAAGAAACTGAATTGTAGTGTTTTCTCAAGGTTCTTAATTTTGTTTGTAACAAGTATTATTAGTGAAAATGCAGAATTAATAACTATTTGGTAATAGCAGCATGGCTGAGATTGCGGCAGAAGAAAGGTAGTGTTTTTTTCTGATCAGATGTGGAACTGCAGGTGCACAAACTCCAAGTGTAGATAAGGGTGCTGCACAATCTTTCTTCCATTCCTCCTGTCATTTCATTTTCTGTCTCTTCACGCGCATTATTAATGTCTCTTCCTGCTAATAGAGACAGCAGTGGGAATTTTTAAAAAGCAAAGTAATTCAGCTGAGTGGAGAGGCGAGGCGGCGCAGGCACTCACATTGCGGCTGACCACATGAGGATGGAGCTTCATCTGCAGCAGCTGCCCTCTTACGGCTCAGCAGCTGCGGCATCAGCCCAGGGTTTAGTGACACACAGCTAGAGACAGCATTTACAATTAGAGCACAAATTCTGCAGAAATTAATTCTACCAGTCCTCACTTGCCAAATCTTTAGATTCATCTATAGTTTGTAGCTGCCTGGGGTTTAGCAGCCATCGAGAAAGCAATAACAAAGGAAAAACAAAAAATAAACCCTCTTCACTGCAGCTTTGTTAGAATTGGCAAAAAAAAAAAAGCGCAGTCTTGAAGAGGAACATTCTGACAGAGTTAAGAGCTTTGCAGCCCTGAATCTGTGGTGATTTAAACAGAAGGCAACAGAGGGTTGCAGGAAAACCATGGGGAAACTCCACGTTGTGCAAGTAGAATAGCTTCTGAGAGACCCTCCTCACCCACAGGAGCAGTAGGAGAATCCACCTTCCTCCACTGGAGCATCTTGTCAGTGCTCTTACACTCAACTACTGAAAATGCTGCCTCTTTTCAAGTTGGAGTTTGAAGCTCTTAGTACCATTTCTGTGTTAAAAAGCAAGTTGTTTCCTGGTCTGTTCTTATGGTAATTGTATCATGATAATTAACATCGTTTGGATAAGTTTCATAGTCTTGAACACTCCATCGCTCAGAGTGATTTTTTTTTTCCTTTTTGGTAACCCATTTCAATTTTTCAATAAAGATCAGACTTAGGCATTATTCCATACATCACCTCTCTACTCATCCTGAGCATTCCCCTTTTAAGTAATGACATAGAGCCAATATAACTCCTTCATAACAGCAGTTATTTGCCTTAGTGACAGTTCTGTCCTTTAAAACTTCTTCAGAATCATTCTAGCATATACTCCTTTTTTCTTTATGTGTGACCTTCAGTCTGTGTTCCTCTCTGTACAGACTGAATGTTCTGAAACACTTTTTAATAATAAAAGAAAAAAATCCAAGTAAGCTCATGCCTGTGCCGACTTGCCACTGGTAGCTGTTTAAAATCTGAACCAGCACTGACCCCATCTGATAGGTGCTTAGTGGCATTTTAATGTGATTAATTTTCTTATCTGAACACAGTGCAGATATTACATGTAACTTGTGGTTATTTTTATGAAGCAAACTTGCAATCTAATTTAAAAACTGATTTATAATTGTTAGATATACCCTAATTCCCTTAAAAATACTAAGTAGATAGTTGGGCTTCGAATAAACCCACACTTCTTTTGACTGTCAGTGGTTAAAACAAGCAGCTCTCTCTGACAGCTAGCAAATACCAGCAATCACATTCTTGGGCAATTGTCCCAACCCCCAACACTTGCAGTTGCCTCTCAGTCAATTTTAACTTCTGAAAAGAAAGAATAAATTGCCCAACGTACTTGTAGTCTGTGCTTTAATTTATTAGATTAATCCTGTGACAGTCTTTATGTTCTTTTGCCCACCTGTGGCAAGCTATCAGTCCTCTCACCTAGTCCTTTTGTTAATGAGTTAGCACAGCATCCCTTTGTCTTGGTATTTAGATTACAGAATAAAATCTTTTCAGCTAGCATGGTTCCCTCTAATTTATGGAGCAGCTTTTCTTGTTCCTGGAACAGCTGCTGTTTCTGGGAGGAGTAGAGGTGAAAAGAAACCCTCAAAGGTTTGCAGTTCGTTCTTGTATGTGAAAGAAAGAGAGAGAGTCAGGCAAACTTCATTCTTATAAATTCCAGGTATTGTTTTCTAAATGTTATGATGGATATGAAACAGCTTTATTCCAGCAAAACTACTCATGAGTCACAGGCATTACATCCTAGTTTATTTTACAGACTATGATTCTGTCATACTTCAGCACAATAATCTGCAGTGCCTGCTGAGCCCAGCATCAGTAAGTAACGACACAGAAATTTGATAAGCTACAGCATGTAGTTCAGAGCCTTACCATAATGCTGTGTTCATCCTCTAGATTTGATAAGCCACAGCAACTGGTGGAAATCATGAGTATGCCTAACTGCCCTAAGCAATAGCTCTTCCAGGTTATGTATACTTCATTTTACAGGCTGGAAAACTGGTAAACCTAATGGGCTTTTACTACATGAGTTCTGCTGTGCTGCATGGAGGAACAGTTCTGCAATGGAAGCTGAGACTGTTGTGTCCTTCCAGGGACTGTACAGGAAAGGGAAGGAGGGAACCTAAGTTCAGTTCTGCTTTCAGACATCAGGCTCACAAGTGCTCACAGACCTTTGCACTGAAATTCAAGTGTCCCTGAAGTTGTCCGTAAGGAACTGACTGCTCTGAGGCTGGAGGAAAGGAAATCTTTCCACTGGAAGTATCCCCAGACTTTGTAGCAAGGACCACGCTCTCTCCGCAGCTCTCCTATTCTCTTTTCACAGATCTATATTCTTCACTTCAATGGGAAGACCTGTTTGGCATATTAAATTGGCATGCCTTGCAGGAACTGACACAGAAGTTTAGATTGTGATAGGCTTTACTTCACCCACTGCCCTGCTCAGTCCATCTTCTCCCTCTTGTGGCTCAGGTGGGCTTGAAAGTGCTGCATTCTCTCCTGGCGGGATAAATGGGCATGTGCTCAGACAGGCAGAGACCACAAAGGCAGGACATGAAAAGAATTCCTCATTCCCTTAGACATGAGAGAGATGAAGTTCAGATACTCATTCTTTGGTCCTGTACAAAGGCTGTCATCTTATGCTCAACTCTTAGAGCAGGTTGTGAAGCTTCAGTTTAGCCTAGAATTTGTGGTATTTTCCTTCCTTAGTAGAGGAGAGCATGTAACCTACAGCGGGTATCACTCTCTGCCAGAAATGTGTTTGCCCTTAGAAGATTCACAATCGCTTGTTCACTGCTGTAGAGAGGGTCTTAATCAATCAGGGCTGCAACTCTTGAGAAATAGCGTCATTGAACCATCATGCAACTCACCATAAAAAATTATTACAATACTTTCTGTGAGGCATCATTTGCTGCAAGAGACAATTTCTTTTGTAGATAAACCAATTTAATCAGACAGGCAAGCTAATATGCACACAAGTCTTCTGGTCTGGAGGAGAAGCTACATCCTCAAAGCTAAGTACAATTCGAATGAGATTTTAACTTGATTTATGTTGATCTGTTGAATGGTTTGAAAGAAAAGGTGGCTGATACTGTAAAGCAGAGATGGATATTAGAAAGACATAAGGCTGTAAGGTTGGTAGCTCCAGAAAAAGACAGAGAAGTAGTTTACTCCTTAGAGAGTAGATCTGTAAGGGGTAAACCCAGGGTGAGAAGTAGACAGAAGCGGTATATACCACAAAACCAGCTTTCTTTTCAGCCAAGGTTTTCATTATGCAGTACGGTTATGAACTATACTTGCCAGACTCTTCTGGTCAAGCTTAATACCTTGGCGGTCATGAGAGAGGTGAAAGGAACACTTCTCTGAAAATGCTGACAGTATGACAGGAAGGAGGTGTTTGTGATGTCCTGATGGCACAGTGGCAATTTGGTTTCTTTAAAATTCATAGGCCAACACACCCATGTCTACAAAACCAGCAGCTGTCCAACATAAACAGTACAGATGCTGAACAGTCACTGTAACGACACCATTCAGTCATTTAGAGGATGTTCCTCTAGGCTAACACATCACATTTTTGGGGAGCCCCTTAAATACAGCTTGCTATATTATGAAAACAAACCCTATTTACGATACATGAACAGTTGTCACATAGCACCAGTACTGGTGGGTGTATGGAAGAAATATACAATCAAGAGTGAATCACCATCTACAGTGAAAGAAGAGATCCTTGGTGGGAAGGAATTGCCTCCTTCCCTCCAGGTGATTGATAGAGACTCTTAAAATTACAACCATTTCTGTTAAGCACTTAAAATACCAAACATAACTTTAGAACTCATCTCTCATTTAACCTCCAATGAAAATTTTGTTCTGTAACGGATTTGCTGTTTTAAAAAATTCATTTTCAATCCTCAACTGATATAAAAGGACAGCTCATTGAAGCCTGCATGTAACATACTGGCTTTTAGCCATCGTCATCTCTAGAAAGTTTCCTTTTATAAAACTAGATATACTTCCACTATGATCAAGTTTTTTAGCCTCTAATCTTTGTGAGTCATGTTTCTTCAAAGAAATAATCTTTCTGCTTGGACTAGGATAGGGCTCAGAAAAAGCTATTAATATTTAAGTAAGTGCTATTTCAATAGCTAAGTACCTTTCATCTGGAGGCCTCAGACTTCTGACCAGCTTCAAATCTGACTCTTGACTTCAACAGAGTATGTTTAAGCTGCCTACCATGTCAGAAAGAAGACCACACACTGTTTTGTCTTCTGCATGATGAGAACTAAAGTGCTCCAGAGGCCAAACATTCTCAGCAGATAGAGAGCATAGAATCATAGAATATCCCGAGTTGGAAGGGACCCATAAGGATCATCAAGTCCAACTCCTGGCTCCACACAGGACCAGCCCAATCAGAGCAGATGACAGAGCATTGTCCAGATGCTTCTTGAACTCAGTCAAGCTCGGTTCTGTGACCACCTCCCTGGGGAGCCTGTTCCAGTGCCCGACCATCCTCTTGGTGAAGAACCTTTTCCTGATCTCCAACCTAAACCTCCCCTGCCGCAGCTTCATGCCATTCCCACAGACTCTGTTGCTGGTCACCAGAGGGAGGAGATCAGCACCTGCCCATCGCTCCCCCTCACGAGGACGCTGTAGGACGCGATGAGGTCTCCCCTCAGCCTTCTCTTCTCTAGACTGAACAAGGCAAAGGACTTCAGCCTCTCTTCATACATCTTCCCCTCTAGACCCTTCACCATCTTTGTTGCCCTCCTTTGGACACTCTCCAATAGCTTCCTGTCTTTCTTGTACTGTGGCACCCAAAACTTCACACAGTACTTGAGGTGAGGCCGCACCAGTGCAGTGTAGAGTGGGACAATCATGTCCCTAGACCTGCTGGCAATGCCGTGCTTGATGCAGCCCAGGACACAGTTGGCCTTCCTGGCAGCCCGGGCACACTGTTGGGTCGTGTTCATCTTGGTGTCAATCAAGACTCCCAGATCTGTCTCAGTGTGGCTGCTCTCTAGCCCAGCCAGGGTTGTCCCTTCCCAGGTGCAGAATCTGACATTTGGTCTTGTTAAACTTCATACAGTTGGTGATTGCCCAGTTTTCTAATTTGTCCAGGTCTCTCTGCAAGGCCTCACAACCCTCAACAGAGTCCACAGCTCCTCCCAATTTGGTATCATCCGCAAACTTGCTCACGATTCCTTCTAGTCCCACATCCAAGTCGTTTATGAAAACTTTAAAAAGAACTGGCCCCAAGATGGAGCCCAGGGGCTCCCTGCTAGTGACTGGCCACCAGCCTGAGGTAACCCCATTAACTATAACTCTTTGGGCATGAACCGCCAGCCAATTGCTCACCCATCGTATTATGGTTTTGGCTAGCTGTATGCTGGCCATTTTGTTCAGAAGGATACTCTGAGAGACAGTATCGAAAGCTCTACTGAAGTCTAAAAAGACAGCACCGACTGGCCTCCCTTGGTCAACCAGATGGGTGACCTTGTCATAAAATCATGGAGAACAAGGATGATGGATACAGGGATCCTGCTGGCCAGCACAAGGATGGGAGGTCAGCACTTTTTACCAGCAACTAAGTGAGGAGTATTCATTCCTCCTCCTTTGAAGGAGCCTGCCCCCATCATAGAGGGCTTGCTAGTAAATCAGAAAGGCTGAACTTGCTGACCTGCAGGCCTTTCTTCACTGAGGGTCTGGCACTTGGTTCATCTAACAATTCCAAGATTATTTCACAGTATGGAAAAGTTTTGCTCTGCAGCGCTGAAAATCTCAATATGTAGCATGCAGCCTTACTTTGGTCTGTCACATCAGAGGCTATACAGATGGAATTTATAAGTCTGTACTCGGTAAGCAGTTTTTGGATCCATCCAAGGTCTTTCTTTGGTAGGGGAAAACCACCTCTCTTCAGCTCACTTAGGTCAAAAACTCAGTCCATTGACTCTGCCAAACCCAATACAAGCAACACTGTGTTTCCAGGTCAGCTCACTGGCAACTTGTTCTCAAATGGAACTGAATGGGACAGCAGAGCGAGGGACAGAGGTGGGTGCCACCAGTTCTGAGCACAGTTCAACCCCCTCTGTACTCCGGAGAAACGCATGATGATCGCTCCCGAGAAAGAGTGAAACAAAAACCACTGCCACAAGAACATACTATAGTCAAGCACATGGTTTAGAAAGCTACACTAAAAGTTGAATACCAGGTATGTTTAAACTGTCAAATACGAAAAGGCCCTCCAGTGACAACAGGCCTGATGATACACTAGTTCTCATGCTCGGCTGGTCTTTGTGAAGGGAGTGAAGTTCAAACAGCTCAATAATGTAAATAATAGGCAGCTTTATGGAATCACAGTATACATCTCATAATAAAACTAAAAGGCCTTATCTGTATTCATCAAAAATAAGATTTTAGTATTTAAAAAGAACATAACAGTCATAAATTGGCATCAGCTTGGCAGGGATATAATTGTGAAACAATACACAGTACTGGTTTTAATGATTAGTGTGGGTGGAAGCAATACGCCTGGAGTCTCCTTATGAGAGACATAATTAAGGCTGAGGTGCTTCTTTCTGGCAAGAGCTTATTACTAACTTCTTGCCACTTTTGCATATCTTCAAGAATAATTGGATTGCATTGGAGGAAATGAAAACAAAACTCATAATATCCCTACACTTTTCATGTAACTCAAGTTCCTGGTAAGCACGTTTTCATCTTTTAATATATCCATTATGATAATGAAAAGTGACCGATGTCCTCTGAGCTTGTAGAGTACAACATCCAGAAAAGAGCTCAACATACAAGAAAAGAGCGCTAAGGTACTTCAAATGAAGGCAAAGAACTTCAGTGTTCTTTGTTTCCTCTCCCCTTTTTTTTTTTTAACGGGCCTTGGCAGTAGCTCCAGGGTTTGAAGTTTCACTTTATGAAGTATAATACAAGTCCATATAATGGGGCAGGCCCTGCCCTGAAGTATGTCAAGGGAAAGACACCGCAGAGATCAATGCTGAAGGGGAAGTATAAAAATGCACTAAAAAAGTATGTTCCCAAATCTTAGCTTGTGAGTATGAAAAAATCCTCCATCATTATCAGTGAGAAAACTCTGGTGAATTGCTGATGGATGTATCCTGTCACTGTGCTACACTGACTGGTTTCATCTGGTATGAAGTAGTTCTGTGACTTTCCAGGAGAAAAAACGAGTCAAATATAGGATTATAATATTTAGACTTCATTTTCTTACCACCTTTACAGAAGCAACAAGGGCACAAAAGCATGATGTGTTTGGAGAACTTAAGGCTGGAGATACCAGCACAACCTCATGGTTAAGAACACCTCTTGGATTTTGAGGGCAGACAGGCTCTCCTTGCTTTCTCTCATCTAAACCACAACACAGAAAGGTGCCTTTGCTGCAAGACAAGCCTGATGTTTCAGGAAGCCTAACTACCTCAGACCTCAGATCACCGACATTTACACTCCAAGTCCAAAACATAGCCTCAAGCTCACATTAGAGTTTCTTTGGACCATGAAAGCTTTGGCTAGCCTGTCAAATGCTCACTGCCAACATGTTGTGGGTTAGCCCTGGTAGGCAGCTGACTCCACGCAGCCGCTCGCTCACTCCCTCCCAGTGGGATGGAGGAGAGAATCAGAAGAGTGAAAGTGAGAAAAGCCGTGTGTTGACATAAACACAGTTTCACAGGGAAAGCAAAAGCTGTGAACACAAGTAAGGCAAAACAAGAAATTCATTCACCACTTCCCATCAGCAGGCAGATGTTCAGCATCCCCCGGAAAGCAGGGCTCCGTCACACATAACAGTGACTTAGGAAGACAAACATCATAACTCTGAATGTTTCCCCCTTCCTCCTTTTTCCCCCAGCTTTTATTGCTAAGCGTGACATCACATGGTATGGAATATCCCTCTGGTCAGTTGGGTGCAGCTGTCCCAGCTGTGTCCCTTCCCAACTCCTTGTGTACCCCCAGTCTCCTCACTGGTGGGGTGGGGGGAGAAGCAGAAAAGCCCTTGGCTCTGTGTAAGCACTGCTCAGCAGCAACAAAAACATCCCTGTGTTATCAGCACTGGTTCCAGCACAAATCCGAAATTTAGCCTCATACTAGCTGCTTTGAAGAAAATTAACTCTATCCCAGCCAAAACCAGTATGCATGGGGAGATTAGGCCAGTTGAACACATCTGCATACTTTTTGCATGCAGAAAGACGGTATTCTGTCTGCTCACCAAGTCAGCCAGAAGTTATTTGGCCATGATAGTATGATGAAGATGGTGAAGATGAGCTAGTACCTCTTGGGAACTACACAGATAAAGCTTAAGTGAGTAGTTCACATGCGGTCTGCAGGATAATGTATCTGTCAGTAAAAACATAAAAAATGAAGCTCCATGTGCTGGATTGCAAAGGCAGAGCTTTCACAGTTCTCAAGATGTCTCCAGACCTCATCTGTATTCAGGAAAGGTTCAGTCAGTTACAGAATCCACCACAACACTGTTGCAGAGAGGCCTGATTTGAACTTTCTCTTATTTTCCTTACTTTGCGTCTTTTGAGATACATAAATATCTTTGGGAACAGCAAGGTGGTGGCTGAACTAGCCACGATAGTACTAGTTCATACTGAAAATTGCAGGAGTGGTGGCACAAAGTCTGTTTCTTGGCTGAGAAGCTGACTCGAAGGTTTCCAACACTGATGGATAACGCCAGGAAGAATTTATGTCATGAAAACTATTCATAAGCAAAATACTGGACAACAGCCAAGAAACATGGAGGAAAGATTGCTAAACCTGGGAAGTGCAATGTGTACTATTAAATAGTAGGAGGGTGAAGAAAGCAAGTGAGTCAGACAATAAACAGGTGACAGGTGGAGCCCTAAATAAATTTAATCAGTAAAAATCATGATAAATTTTGAAGAAGAGTGAAAGGAAAATGCCAAGAGGCTGTAAATGAAATAAAGGTGCAGAGAGAGTGATGGATTAAAACTGCCTTAATTTAAAAATGAAACCATAGGGGGAAAATTTATCATTGAACTGGAGAAAAGAGATGAAGAGCTCTCTATCCTCCTTCATTCAGCCTGCAATTTGGGCAACTCAGCTTCAAAGCACAGGAGAAAATTATTTGTAGCCACAGCATGCATGGTTATTTGAGCTGATACTAAGCTTTTCTGTGACACACTCCCACTGCCACACCACTGGAGCAAATGGTGTGGAGCTGAGGTACAAATTCGCAGGGTCTTGCCCAAGCAGTCCATGGCTAATCCAGAAGCTGAAACCAGCTGGTACTTGAGATCACTCTTTCTTGCTCCTGCATGACTCTGGCCTACATGCTGACATGACTAAACTGGTCATCCCAAAGCAGCTAGCACTAGAAGACCAGGGCTTTGTAAGTCAATGTTTACAGCTGTGGATAGGACCCAGACCCATGTGTATGTGCCTGTTTATTTTCAGAAGCTCTATGACTTTCACCAAAGACTGCTGCTTAGTGTTTGCACTCGCAGGTTCCATCTTATAAGAGCTGATGGGCTTCAGTGGCTTCAATGGTCTGCTATATACATGCTAAGGATTACTATACCATCCAATGCAGTGGAGAACATACACTGTTAGGTGTGGAATGAGTTACCTCTGAGAGGTGAAAACATTGCAGCCATGCTGGTGTGGCTCTGTGTTAGGAATAATGAGCCTTAGTAAGAGACGTGGCTAATGAGTCAGCATCAGTGCCATGATGACACAGCTTTGGGGATATAAACTAGTGCTCTGTGTATTTACAGCTCAGCTGGTGCTAGCTGAAAAATGGTTAATATGGGCAGCAAAGAAGTAGTGACGGGGGCTTGTAACTTGAGATAAACACTGTTAGCTTCTTTTTTCTTTCTGCTTGTTTAAATTCTTGTAAAAGCGTGCACAAACAGAGCGAAGGAAAAGTGAAAAAAGAGAGAAAGAGAAGAAAACAAAACAAAACAAGCAATGCAAAGGCAATCACTCACCACTTCCCATGGGTGCACCAATGCCCAGCCATGAGCAAAAAAAAGGTGGCTCGTCTCCCTAAACCCCCTCGTGCCCATTTTGTTGCTTAGCATGATGTTATATGGCATGGAATATCTCTTTGGTTAGTTCAAGTCATTTTCCTGATTATGTGCCCCCCACCTCCAATCTATTCACTGGCAGGGGGGCTATGCAGAGTGAGAAACCAAGAAAGCCTTGAAGCTGTGCAAACACTGGTCAGCAATAGCTAAAATATGTCTGTTATTGTTTTGGGTGTGCATGGCAGGGTTTTAGTAGCGAGGGGGCACAGGGGTAGCTTCTGCAAGAAGCTGCTGGAAGCTTCCCCTGTGTCCAATAGAGCCAGTGCCAGCCGTCCCGAAGACAGACCCACTGCTGGCCAAGGCCGAGCCCATCAACAGCAGTGGTAGCGCTCCCATGCCAGGTCTGTTCAGCTCACCACGCTCCATCCTCTGTATCTCTGACTTCTGTTTCCTCATTGTGTCCTAACAACAGAAGAGGACAACAAAATTCTGAAGTTAATGTAAATGTAAAACATTTTTTAAAGCATAGAGTTATCAAAGTTTCTGAAACACTGGTATGATCTCAGCAAGCCCTAATACTTCTGTGCGTTCTTCATCTAAACTGTCATTTATGGGGAAAGAAAAAGATAATTTACTATAGAATTTTAAAGTATTTTTCTCTAGTGTACTGTTTCACCATCCCTGGAGGTGTTTAAAGAAAGGTTAGATGTAGATGGTTTAGTGGGTAATAGGTGGTGGGGGGACGGTTGGACTAGATGATCCTTGAGGTCTCTTCCAACCTTAATGATTCGATGATTCTATGATTCTGGAAGGGGTTAACCTAAATCCTGCATTTAGGCAACTAGTTGAACAATTGATCTAGGTGTGCCTGCCCTGCAGGGAAAGGGGAGGGAAAGACGGGTGCCCTCTCCCATCCTTCTCCTCTTGTCTATAAGCAGCGGTGAGCTGAACACCCTGAACTTGGCTTCTGGGTAGTTCAGGAAGATGAATCGTGCCTCTCACCTTTCTGTCACCCCCAGCTACAGATAAAGATAGACCTTTTCATTCATTGATGCTTTTGTCTGAAGGCAGATCAACAATGGCAGTTACTGAAACACAACAGATGCATGGGGCAGGTGAAACCACATTTCCGACAACGTGCTTAACAATCAGGATTGTCCCAGTTTGGGGGCACTCGTAATCAGAAACTGAATGAAAAACTCAGGCCATGAAAGACTCACCGTGTGATAGCAAGCAGATTGCATTGCTATGCAACTGATGAAGTGTTTTAAGTTCAAATCTTACCCTCCCGGAAGGGGAGAGTAATATTATATTTACTTCTGGATGAGCCTTCCCTCCCACCACCCTCCGGCCCCTGCTGTTTGGGATATCGTAACACTTAAAAAGGAACAGGGCATGTTGTACAGCTTAACATTTTCCCATCCCAAAGGGAGGGAAAATTTTTCTTAAATTGTGATGTAAAGAACAAGAAGATGCAGTTTTGTTAAATCGTTGCTTTATTACAGCAAAAACATCATTTTATTTATCCATCAATGCCAAGTTTAACTCACATATTTAAATCTTACAGTTTGGGTTTTCAGCTAGTAGATTCATACACAAAAAATGTCTATCCATTTTAGCAGTAAACAGCAGTCATCCACTCATATAAATATGATCATTTATCAACCAAGTTAATGGACAGCGTCTGAGTACTGCCTAACATATAGCAATGGCAGATTTACAAGTGCGAGCTGTCAGAAATAGCTGCAGGATACAACTGACAATAAATAATAACAGTCTGGAAGGTGTTAAAACCTGCTGATAAAAAGGTTGTGTGTGTCCTGGCACATTTTCACTACTGCAGCCTTTTCTTGCCTTCATCCCGTAGAATTATAGAATCCCTAAGGTTGGAAAGGACCTCTGAGATCATCAAGTCCAACCATCAACCTAACACCACCATGCCTACTAGACCATGTCCTGGAGTGCCACGTCTACACGTTTTTTGAATGTCTGCATCTCCTTGTCCAGACTGGTCTGTTCTGTACTTACCCTTTTCACTCTGGAGAAGGTTATTAAAATTACAGCTGGGAAGCGAACATGAAAATCAGAAGGGATAGCAGTAAGCTCCAGGAAAACCGTGGTGATTGAAGATCTACCCCAAACTAAGGTTCACCTCCTCACTGAACGCTCACTGGGGAAAGGACTTCCAGAACAGTTAGCGCCACGTCGGCAAGACTCAATAAAGCTGTTTTCAGTAGTCCACGCTAAAGGGCAGTGATCACCTTGGAAAATATGTCTTGAAAGAGAACAGAAAAAAGTAGCTAAAAGGAAACTTCTTGCAGATGTCACTCCTCAGCAGCAACCTACCAGAGTCTGGTTTGCAAGAGTATCATGGTGCACAACAAATAACAATTTAAATATAACTATCAAGCTGGTGTTTCTTGAACAGAACTAATGGCAATACCAGGCAAGCAATTTTATTTACCAGATGTTTCAGACAGTGACTTGTGCAGACAGTGAGGACAGGTGCCTAGTGTCAGTGATAACTCTTCAATGGTAGGTTGTAGAAGTGAACAGCAGCGTAAACACAGTCTTGACACATTTGCTCTGTTATGTTAAGTACCTTACTGAGGTAAAAGAGACACATAGAGTAGTTGGAATAAATACAAGACGGCTTTCCAGCAGGTGTAGCTGCAAGGCAGAATAAAGGCGTTTTGGATGTAGCCCCTTGCAGAGACACAGAAGCCAATGACCAACGGTAGGCAGGCAGGGGACAGAAGATGCTCACCTGAGATCAGAGTTTCTTGACAGCAGCAATAAAATAAAATATCCAAGAACAGATTTGAAGGGAAGGTGGAACATTTTACAGAAACAAATCTTCCATCTCTGAGCCCAGACATGCCTCACCAGTGGCTATGGCCCTAGGCTGCTCCAGCAGAAGAACGTGGTTTGCTATGATCGCAGAGCACTAGCTCAGAGACTCCGCTTTAGAAGATGATGTACACGGAGCCTGTTTTCTGCGAATACATTCAGATCCCTGCATTTACCTGCAACAAAAGCTGAAACAGAGGCCCCACGCCCACGTCTCCCAGGGGTTCCCCCAAATGAGTATGTGTACACTTTGCAGCGCTCCTTGCGACAAGAGAAGTCACTCGCCACCAAAGAACTGAAACACTTCTGAGAGGTCTGCGCTCCCTAAATAATGGGAATGCTTGTAGTGGTTAGCTTCTTTTCTTCCATGAGATAAAAGACTTCAATTATGCCATTATAACTGTGTCTGTGGTAATTATACCTCAGCAATACAGAAGAGATTATTTTCACAGATGAGGTAGCTTTTATTAAAAAACAGTTTTGAGGTTTGTTTTCAACAGCAACCTAGACTTCAAAAAACCCACACCATTCTTACAAAAGAAGCATGGGAGATCTGAAACAAATTAGCAGTTGATTAAATTATGTCAAATACATTTTTGCCCAATGGGAAGAGGCGGTGGAGAAGACATACATTTGCTGCTTATGTTCATCAGAACAGTCTTCTGCAGGCCCAGACAGCAGCGGGAGGATATGTATGCAGGACTTGACCTCGGGCTCATTGAAACCCAAGGGAAAAAGAAGGTAATGTTTTGCACCTTGGCATCACCCCTGGATTTCTGCAGGCCCGTCACAGAATTTCACAGCGGTTTCATTTTATTTTTCAAACACTTCTTAGAGCATCATATTCCCATGTCTAAATACCCTTGTGAACATGTCAGCAAAATAACACCTGCTGTTTAAAACATTTACATTTAGCTGAGCTCTTTTCTCTGGTTATTTAGCTTGGCATTCTTTCAAGCAATACTCTGAGGCACTCTGAAATTGGGGGTTGTGTCAAGTTCATTTTTTCCTCAACACCTGTATTCCTCTGTTATGCTGCCATGCTTTGTCTTCAGTGAAGGCTGAGGTGGAGGGGAAAGAGAGAAAGAATGGAGGGTTTGCTGTCCTTCAGCTCCACCAACACATCAAATCATCCCAAGCTAGCAGTAAGACAGTGGGCACTATTTTCAGGTCCACTTTATCATAAGTGACAGACACTGAAGTGCCCTAGTAACTTCAGATGAGGCCACTACAGCTCTCGTTGTTGTTTCATTCATTCATTGGATAGTACATTCAGTCCCAGCACAGACCTCTATAGTCAGTTGTGTTTCTCCACAAGGGATTCATCAAAATCAGTGTGCTCAGCGGGAAACGAGCAAGCTGATGATCCCATAGATGCACATGAAGCCAGCCTCTCTCAAAAAGGCACATAATGAGAGAACACCGCATCCCTTAAGGAGTCACAGCCGTGGTATCTCACCTGAACATAGGTTCTCCATGTCTAAGCCAGCACAATCCCAGGACAGAAGCCACACTTGGACCATTTTAAGGTCACTGCTGCCCTGCAGCTTAGTGGCTGGGACTGCTTTGAGAAGCAGGACATGCAGATCCTGTTCCTCCACAAGCAGAAGGGACTGAAGATCTCCTGCGTTTTTCAAACTAAGCAGTTTCATGAGTACGAGGATACACACTATCACAGCATCAGCCAGAAGTCGTTTTTTCCACTGCCCAAGAGTTCACATTCTAGTTGCTGGTGCCACCATTGCTAAAACTTTGCGACACACAAACCTGGGTTGGAAAGAAGAGTTCACTCACTAAACCTTACGGTCAGGAGCATCTTTTAATTCCAAAGGGACGGATGACTAATGGACACTGAGGTAGGCTAAGCCAGTTGTAGCTCAGTTTGCTTTTCCAAGAGTCTGAAGCCAAAGCATCTGCTGAGGTATACAACACATAGGCTACATCCATATTTGGTCAGGACCATCCCTTTCTGAAAACAGTGCCAAAGAAGAAGTGTGGACCAGCTGTATTTTCCATCCTATAGAGCAATGCGTACAACAGCTGCTCTACAAAAGCTTTGAGTAATGTTTATTTTCAAACATTCAGTGGAGGAGGCCAGGCAACTTAGCTGCGCAACAACATTAACTATCTCCTTTGGGCTAACGGAAGTGGTCTTTAACAAGCCCAAGGAAAAGGTCTTCCCTATAACAGTGCAGTTTTCAAGGACCATCTTCCCAAGAGGCTACCCATCTTCTTTCTACTAAAGTCTTTGTCCGGGGTTTGATTCCCAAGACGTTTGTGTACGTTCACTGACAGGATGCAGGTCCCGCCCTGCATGACTAGTGGACATAGAAGTAGGCTAAGTCAGTTCTACCCTGCATGCTGTCAGAGGGTTTGTACATTCTTGACTTCCTGGCAAAGCTTCCCAGTACCTGCTGGGGAAGAGATGGCCAGCAGTTTTCCATTTTGTGAGGAACAAGTAGCCAATCTGACGAGGGAAGTATGAAAAGACTGAAGCATCTTCATTAAACCAAGCTCTCAACCCAGCTTTGAATCTGAGGTATGAGCAGAAGGTCAGGACTGAGGATGGAAGAGGAATGTCCTGCTGATGTTGTGGTTTCACAAAAGACCAGCAAGGTCAGAAGACCTCATCAGAGCAGGGATAACCCTTGCTTCCTAGACTCAACATGCATTGAGATGAATGTGCACAGAGCCCCACCCTAAACAGTGAGAAGAGTTTCTGCAGCTGCAGGATTGTAGAATCATAGAATGGTTAGGGACCTCAAAAATCATCTAGTTCCAACCCCACTGCCAAGAGCTGGGACACCCTACACTAGACCAGGTTGCCCAAAGCCTCATCCAACCTGGCCTTCAATGCTTCCAGGGAGGGGGCCTCCACAACCTCTCTGTTCCAGTGCCTCACCACTCGCACAGGAAAGAATTTCTTCCTAACATCTAATCTAAATCTCCCCTCTTTCAGTTTAAACCCATTACACCTTGTCCTGTCACTCACTGCCCTTGTAAACAGTCCCTCTCCATCGTTCCTGTAGGTCCCCTTTAGGTACTGGAAGGCCACAATTAGGTCTCCCCGGAACCTTCTCTTCTCCAGGCTGAACAAGTCCAACTCCCTCAGCCTGTCCTCGTAGGAGAGGTGCTCCAGCCCTCTGATCAACTTTGTGACTCTCCTCTGGACTTGCTCCAACAGCTCCATGTCTTTCCTGTACTGGGGACCCCAGAGCTGGACACAGTACTGCAGGTGGGGGATCAGCCACCTCCATTGCATAGCAGTGGAAAAGAGAAACCCCTGTGCCCAAGTGATGGATTTCTCTTGCATGAGGCACATGTTCACCTGTCAAGCAGCACGCTTTAAGAGGTACTCCCATAACCCCAATTCTCTGGGTCCTGGTCTGTCAGCTCCTTTTTCTAGTGTTCAGGTTGTGGGAGCATCCCAATACGCAATTCACAAGCATTGTTGCCGTGTTAGATTCCACTGCATTAAAAAATGTATATAATCATTATTTATTGAGTAAAAATTCACTGTCTTTATGTTGCACTGTGCACAGCTTAAAATTATATAAATTCTGAACTTGCCTTACAGTCATACTCCCTTGACTACTTAAAAATTATTTGCCAACACTGCCATGATCCAGTCTGTTTGAAAGAGGAAATAAAAGCAAACATGCTTTCACTTAGGAAGCCGGCAAATACAGACAAAAATTGTATTTTGTGCCTCTTCCTGCAGGATTTTGCCCACCTGAGACATACTCTGGTCTTGTCAGTGTCCTGCTTTACTAAACATGACATTCGTCTGTTGGCTTTATTCCCAGTGAGGGGAATCTGAGCTAAGTGTTTTTCCAAGCCACCCGTGGCACATTCCAGCTATTTTCTCTCTCACGCTGAACACCGCTTTCATTACTATGGTAACTATCCAGTTGTTACAGGATTAGGGTAGCAAATCACTTTTGGTAATTATTTCTTCATTTCCTCAAACCCAAAGGAACTCTTGCTTATACTGCTGTATCTACATAGGTTCTGGGGAGCATAGATATTCACTAATTTCTGCACCTCTATACAGCCAAGCCTGCTAAAGGAACCAAAAACCACCAACCCTGCAACTGGCAAGAAACCCACATCCCATGTGGGTCGTCCAAGGGATCTCTGTCGTATGCAGAGGCAAGGCTACACGGATTTTCCAGGTTCATGGAATTAGCTTGGTTTCAGGGTTGGACTACGGAAATTAATACTGAGAATCAAAGCCAGACACCATAAAAAAAAGCTCTGGTGCGTACAGCTTGCCTGTCAGATCAGGACACTGCGCTGTCTTGCTGATACACCATTTGGCTTTTTAATAGATGAAAATATTGGGATATCAAAGTAGGGTTCACCATAAGTTCTCTCGGTGGTAACTGAGGGGCTGGTGAAGTTGAAACAGGTGTCTTTGTAGAAGGAGTCATTAAGAGGTTAATAACTGATGAAAACATGAGCATTTCAAGCAGTTCAGTTACTTTTAATCATCCTTAGCTTGCAGGATTAAAAAAAAAGTTATTAATTTTTCTGCTACCTTGAAGAATGGACAAAATCAGAATTTCTAATTGAAAAATTAGCATTATGCACAGGAACCGTGGGGCTTTCTCCACTCCTGACAAAGAATGAAAAGGAAAAGGAGCCACGCTCGATTTTTCTTTGCAGTCACTTCGAAGTAGTAATTATCAGGAAGAGACTGCATCAAAGTTTGGCACCTGCTTACAAGTTTTGTTGCCAGATCTTTATTAGGTATGAACTTTTAAGAAATTGTTTTCCAAAGCAATTAATTTCCTGGGCTGGGAAAAGCTTGTCAGTGGCCACAGATACACTGACACATTTTATTACAAAATTACTCGTATTTTACCAGGAGAATGCAAAAGGGAACACTCTACAGATTTGTGTTCACCAAGGTACGTTAAATCTTCATTACAGCACCATAGCAAGAGAGAGATTGGCGAATCTCTCCCTTTAATAAGGAAGACACCATGTTCTCACATCCTCAACATGTGCTAAAGGTTTGCGGGCTGTGTTTTTAATCTTAGCAAGACATTGTTTGCTGGGAGTTGCTGGTTCTTCTCTTAGACAAATTGATATAGGAACAAAAAAATAAGCACACCAACTTTATGCCTGAAACAGAGAGAGGAGACTTCAGGCTGAAATCTGAGCCAGCTGATCCGAGTTTAACTGATTCTGTTCATCAGTTACTCAGCTTAAGAGGAAAAGGATAGTGCGGGGCAGAGCAGAGAGCTGCCAAGGGGAATGGCGAGCACCGCATTAGTCACAGGGGTCAGAGACATGCACACAGATCATCAGTGCTGCGGAGCATATAAGCCACATTGGTGTATATGAGGTGGCTGGAGGCGTTAAATTGGAGGCAGCAGGTGCAGAGAGAGAGTGTGAGGCAACATTAGTGATGAAGTAAGTTAAGCTAGAGATTAGTCTCACCGGACAAAGCAATGTATAAACAACAAGTATGAAAAACAATTCACCCAAACAGCCTGTATATTCAATAGAGAATTCCCTTCCTTGTCCCTGTTCGCTGATCATTTGTGGTTCTGCAGGGTGCCATTGCAAAGGCCTGAGCAAAGGTCCTCCTGAGTAGTTTTTGAGGTGCTACATCTCAAATATAAATAGAGAAACTCTTTTAATCCAAGCTAAAGCTCCGAGAAGATCCTAAGTGCTTTGAAGCTAGTGCTCCTGCCCTGCAAAAAGGGGAGAACCAAGGTAAAGGATTGCCCCTGGAAAGAGGACTGATGCAACCCCAAAGCCACCATGGGCTGCCCAGCCAGTCCGGTCTGCCTGCTCTCCCACACAGCACATAGAACCCTGTCAGCAACTCCTGCCTACCCCAGCTGGGTTTAGCCAGTTAGGGGAATGCAGTCCTGTATATGCAAGGAGTCAAGAAAGCCTGCTACTGGAAGTTCCCAGGTTTTGTCGCTTAATATTAGGTAAACAGTATAATTTGTAAAACATGTTCTTGGCTGTTTCTCAAGAAGAGGACATAGCAGTAGTTCAGCACGTAAATTCTGAAGCTTAGCTGGCAAGTTTTCTACAGTTTGTGAAAAGAACAACAGGGAAGATAATAAATTATTAAAGTTATTTCACTAGTTGTAAAATATGCAGAGGAATCTCTGCATGTAAGTCCTACTAACCAGGAAATCTATTATTTAAGATTCCAGTATTTAGTATTCCTTACAGGAAAATAATGACTCCTTTCTAAAATGGTTTGTCTCCCCTTCACCTTTTTTGGAGCTGATGCTCAAAATTTTGCTTTGTGTTCTTCTGCACCGTCCGCCATTTGATTGAGAGGGACGCAGTTCAAAGCAGAGATAAACGAGGCCAGAAGGGGAAGCAAGACGACCTCCTTCTTTCCATCCTAAGCTGGTCAATCACTTTAGCAACTTTTTTGCATCTTTATTGGGAACAAGCCAGGTATTCTGGAGAAGAGAAGGCTCTGGGGAGACCTAACTGCCACCTACCAATACCTAAAGGGTATTGGTAAAGAGAAAGATGGAGAGGGACTCTTTACTCGGGCGGATAATGATAGAACAAGGGGTAATGGTTTCAAACTAAAAGAGGATAGATTTAGATTGGACGTTAGGAAGAAATTCTTTACTGTGAAGGTGGTGAGGCACTGGAACAGGTTGCCCAGAGAAGCTGTGGAGGCCCCATCCCTGGAAGTGTTCAAGGCCAGGTTGGATGGTGCTTTGGGCAACCTGGTCTAGTGGAGGGTGTCCCTGCCCATGGCAGGGGGTTTGGAACTAGATGATTTTTGTGGTCCCTTCCAATCCAAACCATTCTATGATTTCTTCTGACTCAGTGAGGAGAACGTTTATATCATTCTGTGCTTTAACTGACATACATGCCTTTAAATATACATTGGCAAAAGCTTCTCTTGCGTGACTAAATCTAGTCAATTTGAGCAGCATAAAGTTATTCTTCTGCCACATCGTCTAGTCTCTTCTGCAACCCATTTTCTGCCAGGTGGACATAGAGACAGCTGCGTATCTTCTGCAAGGGACTCAAACTTCTTGGTTTATTTGGTTTTAAATTCACAGGGACTGCATCTTCCTCACCTTCTCTCAGTGCATTTTAAATGAGTTCTTTATTTCAAACAGGAGAAAACACTTCCAACAGGACTCTGTTTTCTACCTGCAGATATACATACAGACAGGATTGCCAGCATGTACGGTTCAATTAGAAACCTTTACAAACTGACTACAAACCCCAAACACTCCTCTTTGACCTCTGCGAGCCCAATCATCAATAACAGAATCAATAAATCCAGTGGGAAGCTACAAAACGTGCCAGGCGAATGCACTTCTCATGGTTGAATGCAGAAGGATACAAACCAGGAGGAATATTCTGATGTTTTAAGGTTTAATACCATTATCTGCACCCTTGGGAACTCTTCGCTCCCATCGGCTGCCGGCCGATGCCAGACGCTGGGACGGGCAAAGGCTTGACACCTTTCTGCACCTACCAGCATTTCTTACCTGTGTTGCCACAGCAACTCAGCATGCCCAGCTCGTTTGAAGACAGTCATCTGTTTCCATAGGAACAAAGCATCCAGGCCATGAAATTTGGCCAATAACAGGAAAATCAAAAAATGAAAGGCAGGTAGTTAATTAAGAGGTGAATCTCTATTGTGTACACATAGGACTGTACAGAGAGACAGCCAGGGAATATTTACTCTGGCCCAGGACTAACTAAATTTGGACTATGACTAGAATGTGAAGTCACTGATCACACACACTAAGACAGCTCTGCAAAAACATGAATTGAGGTGGTTTTTTTCCCCCCAGTTATTGACATATTTAATATTGACTATATCTGCTCAAGAAGTTGAAGTATGGGACTGGGGTAAAGAAAGTTTTGGGGTGGTTTCGGGGGGGGTGTGTGGGTGTGGGTTTTTTGTTTGTTTGTTTGGGTTTACTAGTTTATCAAAGGAAAACTGTTCAGCTCAGTCTGGCAACTTTACTTGTAAGACTTCCTCCCTCCCCCTTATTTGTAACAGATGAGTACGGTTTCATATGAACTAGCACATTGCTTTCCAGCTATAGTATGTGAACATTACTGTCCCTGCAAGCTTTCACCTGCAATCACCCAGTGCTGGTCTATTAGGATTTCCTTTTGTAAAAACCTGCCATCGGTATACACCGTCCATTACTTTCAGAAATTTACTTACAATTGTTAATGAATTTATTGAAAAAAAAATGCCCTAAAGAATACTTCTCTACCTTCTATTGACTATTTCTACCTCTAAACCCATTCAATGTGATGCATAGTCTTAATCTGATTCACAGGTATTAAAAAAGACTGAACAAGCCAGACGCAGCCGCTGAATATCCCTACAGCTCTAAGTCCCACAAATTCCTCCTTTTTATGAATATTATTTTTCCTAAGTAGACTAGCTGCCGTACCATAAATAAAGGGATGGTATGGAAAAAACTGCTGGATACTCAAATATCCAAATTTACAAACTTTGTCCGAAACTATAGGCAAAGTTCCTTGTTATTTATTTACAAAACCACACACATGGCTACAACGCTCTGACGCCTATATGCTTCAAGGAAAAAAAAAAATCAGCTACTGCTGTCATCCCTACTGCAAAGAGGGTAAGTGAATACAGGTGAAAAAAATATGATAAACAGAGGAGGTATGTGGTCTTCAGAATGTGATGGACGAGTTATGCTCCTCAAGAATTTGCATGAAACTGGACTATGGATTAACAGTTGTTGTTACCATGAAAAAGTTTGCACACACATTCATAGAATCAAAGGATAATCTGGGTGTGAAGCGACCTCAGAAAGTCTCTAGTCCAGCCAGGCTGCTCAGGGCTGTGTCCAGTCAGGTCTGGCCGGCCCCCGAGGGCAGAGACTGCACCAGCTTTCCAGCAGGCTCTTCCAGCCAAGGTTTCCGCAGAACCCTGTTCAAGAACAGTGCTGGAAGCATCCACCTGAAGATCTGAAGTACTTTATTTCTCTGGCATGTTTTATGAGTTACAGAACTCGCTTTGCAATATGCCTTATAAACACCAGGTCACACAGGAACGCAGAACAGCTGCAGGAATGTGCCAGTTTGATCCCATCACCAGCAATGAAGGTTAATTACGGGCGGAAACCAGACTGTCCGCAGCTCCATTTTAACAGGCTGGTTTGTGACCTAATGCAAACAGGCAGACCGAGAGCATCACTGCCTTCAAAAAACTATTTTACTTGTCAAAATAAATTAGCCTTGATTTCAGATGTTCAGCCCAATGTCCATCACTTTAGGAACTGATTATAAAATTTACGATCTGCAACAAGTCTTTCAAGTATTAGAACAATAAAAGTAAAACTTCACGTTACACTTCAGCCACTTTGAGCGAACAGTATCATTTCTAGATTAGAAAGCTGAAATAATGTCAAACGGCCATTTGTTGCTAAGCTACATGTGCAAAGCAAGTTATGAGCAATAACAGATCTATTCAGAACTTCAAAGGAAATCAGAGGCTTTTAGAAGTATGACAATTCATCCTAAATTACATCTTAAAAATCCTCTAAGTGCCTCAAGTTTTGAGAGCCTATCTTGGGGGAAAACAAGCAACTCTGCTCCTCACCAGAAAGTCTACTTCGGAACTTGGAAATGGGTGTCCCTCAACTTCACTACAGGTGTCAAAACTTGTGACTGCTCTCACCTACACACTTGGATGTGCTCTGGATTTCAAGTGTCGCAAAAAGATGCTTAATTAGGTATTTCCCCAGTTGGAAATGTAGAATCTGGACAGGGTGAATCGATGGGCCGAGGCCAGCTGTATGAGGTTTAACAAGGCCAAGTGCTGAGTCCTGCACTTTGGTCACAACAACCCCAGGGAGCGCTACAGGCTTGGGGCAGGGTGGCTGGAGAGCTGCCTGGCAGAGAAGGACCTGGGGGTTCTGGTTGACAGCCGACTCCACATGTGCCAGCAGTGTGCCCAGGTGGCCAAGAAAGCCAATGGCATTCTGGCCTGTATCAGGAATGGCGTGGCCAGCAGGAGTAGGGAAGTGATTGTCCCCCAGGACTCGGCTCTGGTGAGGCCGCACCTCGAGTACTGTGTCCAGTTTTGGGCCCCTCAATACAAGAAAGACATTGAGCTGCTGGGGCGTGTCCAGAGAAGGGCAACAAAACTGGTGAAGGATCTGGAGCACAGGTCTTATGAGGAGCGGCTGAGGGAACTGGGACTGTTTAGTCTGGAGAAGAGGAGGCTGAGGGGAGACCTTATTGCCCTCTACAACTACCTGAAAGGAGGTTGTAGTGAGGTGGGTGTCAATTTCTTCTCCCAAGTAACAAGCGACAGGACAAGAGGGAATGGTCTCAAGTTGCATTAGGGCAGGTTTAGGTTGGATATTAGGAAAAACTTCTTCACGGAAAGAGTAGTGAGGTGTTGGAACAGACTGCCCAGGGAGGTGGTTTAATCGCCGTCCCTGGAGACATTCAAAAAACGTGTAGATGTGGCACTGCAGGACATGGTCTAGCAGGCATGGTGGTGTTAGGTTGATGGTTGGACTTGATGATCTTGGAGGTCCTTTCCGACCTTAGCGGTTCTATGATTCTACAACTGCATTTTAAGAGATTAAAAAACAGGCATTTCTGAAAATTCCCAAATTGTGACTTGATGTGCAGATTTTATGGTGTAACTTCCACAAATCTGTGTGGTGGGTTTATATTTCAGTTTAGTTGGTTTTTAAAACTGCAAACTCAGGATGCAGCAGTTTGAGGTAAAAGGCAGAAGATGCCTTTCCAAGATATTGATAATATACCTTCTTGTGAGGGAGGGGAAGAAACTCTTAATTTCAACTGCATTTAGCATGAGCCACTGATGTTGAGGTCACTGAAGCATAAAATTTATGATCATCTTTTAAAATAAGGTGGGTGTTGCACAGTTTTGTAATGCAGGTATTTTTCTAGAAAAGCAGCTAAGGGCTAGCATGATAAAAGATACACCAACATGGAGGTTTCTGTGGCTTCTCCCTAAAATCAGTTTTGTTCAGGAAAAAAAAGGATGGGATGAGACAACAGAGCAAATTGTCCCACCTTACTGGGTAACGAATCTCCTTCAGAAGAGTCAGAACAACAGGCTCACTGAAATAATAACCACTGTGTAAACAAAACATTACAATGCTTTGGGGTTTTTTGGGTTTGGTTTGTTTGTGAAGATGACTGCATTCTTCAGATTCCTTACATCCACTGGGTGGTTTACTGAGGATGCTGTTCTATAAACAATTCTCTCTTAATGAACACACAAACATCTCCTCGAGCAGCAGCAATGATCATCTAACGCCACCTCACATTGGCTCCTCTGACCTTGCTTTAATCAGTCTTTGAACACCTAAGTATTCCAGAACTAGAACCGATATATTTGCAAACTGAACTTTCCCATAAACTATGGTCTTCCTCACATTTATCAAAGGCAACAAAACCCAAGAAGCTGAGTTTTTAAAAATACAGCTGGCAAATAATTGTTACAATTCATCACCCCTTTTCATTACCTGCAGCAGCTAGCTATAAAGCAGCCTTACTAATGAATTATAATGTATAATTGGGATTTCACTCTGTATGTCTTCAACAACAAAATGCATATATATTGTACATCATTGTATTTTTCATGTTTCCCATGTGGACACTTAAGTATTTTATGAAGAGTCTCCTGGCAGACTATCATGATTACTGTACTAAAGCATTTACTTCAGGCTACTGTTGTAATTACACAAAATATGTATCTAGAGCGGTAAACCTAACAAGAATTGCATGAAGAGTTTACCCAAGAATATGTTCCATGCAAAAAGCTGGGAGACTGCAGATGTCCCTTCTTCCCCCATACATGATTCGCCACGCAAGTTCCCTGTTTGAGCCTGACAACACAACCATGAAGCCAACCCCTTCTGATAAATGCTTCAGAACTAAGAAGGGTCTGTTGTGTGGTGAAACACCATCCAGAGATGGCCCAGAGTGTTAATTCAAGAGAGTGTTTACCTGCCATTAACCAGGAAATTGATAAAAAGTGGGAATAGGAGAATATTCTTCTGATGTAATCCTTCCATTTTTAGTCTCACTTCCTAGGAAAATGGCTCTTTCGCTCAATCCCTGCACAGCATACGAGAGCCTAATTCCCTCTCTCCCCTCCCCATCCAGTAACTCTGAATCTGCAGGCCAGCAGTCAAAAGAAGCTGAGTAGCTTATCATTTGCTGAACACAAACTTACCGAAAAAGCTATTTTAACCAACTCAAAGGTCATAGAATCACAGAATGGCTTGGGTTGGAAGGGACCTTAAAGATCATCTGGTTCCAACTCCCCTGTAATAGGCAGGGATGCCACCCACTAGATCAGGTTGGCCAGGGCCCCATCCAACCTGGCCTTGAACACATCCAAAGATGGGGCCTCTGCAGCTTTTCTGGGTAACCTGTTCCAGTGTTTCACCACTGTCACAGTGAAGAATTTCTTCCTGACATCTAATCTAAATCTTCACTCTTTTACTTTGAAACCATTGCACCTTGTCCTACCATTATCTACCCAAGTAAAGAGTCCCTCTCCATCCTTTTTATAAGACCCCTTTAAGTATTGAAAGGCCACAATAACATCTCCCCAGAGCCTCCTCTTCTCCAGGCAGAACATCCCCCATTCTCTCAGCCTTTCTTCATGAGAAGATCCATTCAATTGCCACAATGCAAGTGACTAAACTACTGCTAAAGAACTGAAAGTTGTACCAGGAGAAACAAAACCCTCACATATTGGGAAATTAACACATTGCATTTTCCCAGAGATGTGCAAATTGTTAAAAACTTACATCACAGGCTGACAATCCAGCTAAGGAAACAGCAGTTAGAAATATTGGAGATGTGCGTATGTATATATGTCTTTTCTTAACTTCCAGATTTAAGTATTGACCTCTTTCTCTATGTAGTGGTTTCACTTTGGCTAAATGCCAGGTGCCCCCCAAGCTGCTCTGTCACTCCCCTCCTCAGCAGGGCACAGAGGGGAGACAAGAAATACGATGGAAAACCAACTCCAAAATCGTGGGTCAAGATAAAGGCAGTTTTAATACAGCAAAAGCAAGGCCGCGCGTGGAAGCAAAGCAAGGAAAAACAAAAGATTATTCTCTGCTTCCCATCAGCAGGCGATGTCCGGCCACTTCCTGGGAAGCAGGGCTTCCAAACGCGTAGTGGTTGCCCCAGAAGACAAAACGTTGAAAAAACTGAATCCCCCCCTTTCCTCCCGCTCTCTCTCAGCTTCCCATTGCTGAGCCCACGTCATATGGTATGGAATATCCGTTTGGCCAGTCTGGGTCAGCTGCCCTGGCTG
>VWZZ01007764.1:0-11833 GCA_013399095.1 Psophia crepitans | reverse complement strand
CCTTCTCTGGAGACATTCAAAACCCGACTGGACATGTTCCTGAGCGATGTGCTCTAGGTGGCCCTGCCTTGGCAGGGGCGGTTGGACTAGATGATCTTTCGAGGACCCTTCCAACCCTTGTGATTCTGTGATTCTGTGAAAAGTATTCAAAGGTAACACATTTGTGCACTGAAACCCCCAAGGATGTCTCTTTTGCTCCTCATCAGTAACATCAGCATCTCAATATTGCTCACCTTTGATTATTAATATTTCCAGGAAAAATACAAGATCAGCAAGCCCTGGAAACAGACTCCTCTTTTCCCTGTGGACATACTCAGCCCAAGGAAGTTTACTGCAACCCCACAAAGGTCTGACCTGGAAGAACCACCACACCTCTGCACTCAATGCCTTGTTGGACTTGCAAGGGCAGCTACCAGTTTGGTTGCTTTCCTTGCTTCACATTTAAGGTATTTAAGATGTACACGCCTTATGACACTGAACACAACCCATCACATGAGGGTCTTCCTTGCTTTAGGGTGACAGTCGTGAAGTCTCCAAGACCACAATTTTCTTCAAGCTGCAACTGTAAACAGCAGCGAGCGCTACTACATCAACTGGAAACAAATTTTCAGAAACCAAAGGGGATGCACACTAACTGCACAAGCTTCTAGACCTACTCTGAAGTAGTTCCACATCCCTGATCGCCACCTGGACTGCACGAAAGCTTCGAGAGTCATCCATTGACAAATATGGCCTATGTCCTAAGGCAAAGGATAAAGTCATTCATGTACTGTGTCACATGAGCTACTTATCTCAAACACTTTCTTTTATCCTTCTGCATAAAGGCAGGTAAGGACAATCAAAGCACAAAGGGCAAAGTCACCTGTTAAAACCAAGAAGCCTGCAAGGGAGGCAATCTTTCACACAGGAAGCTAACCCACCAGATCTTGGGTGATAGGACATGAGATTTTCCTCAGTATCATATGGAAAATGTAAGGTTTAGTCCTTAACACCAAAATGTAATTTAAGTCACCACAGAAATCTTCCTTTGTGACAGAAAAAGAAGATAAAATTTGACAAGTCTTGTTTTTCCAACGTAGCACTGATGTTTCTGCTCAGCAGAAAAGAAACCTGTTCAGGGCTTTGTAGTACAAATCGCCACAAATAATACATTGCAAAATTGTATCTGAAAACACTTAAATGCTTCTAGATGACAAAATGACACTACCACTGTCTCTTCTGAAATAATCTGTGACCTAAGGGCAATGACTGACAATCAGATCCTTTTCTAACTTCAGGTCTAATAAACGAGAGGGCACTGAAGAGATGACAGCTCAGTTTAGCATAGCCAGGCACTGTCAGGTAGCAATTTAACCTTTTTAAAGGGTATTACTAAAACATTTTTCATGACTGCTGAAGTATTAATGCCAAGTTTGGCTTCTGAGGAGGAAGAAATACCCATTCAACACAAGAAGAGAATGCAAGCAGTACCAGATGTCATATGAAGCAGTGCCTACGGGTATTAATGATAACACCTAGAAGGGTGTTAGCTGCTTTGCTGGTTTCTTCTCCAAACTACTGTTACACAGCAGATTAGTGCCTCATGATAACATACCAATGGAGTACAAAAAAATCCCAATCACAAAACCAAAGAACACAAAAACCAAGCCCACTGATTCACAGAATGGTTTGGGTTGGAAGGGACCGCAAAAATCATCTAGTTCCAACCCCCTGCCATGGCCAGGGACACCCTCCACTAGACCAGGCTGCCCAAAGCCCCATCCAGCCTGGTCTTGAACACTTCCAGGGATGGGGCCTCCACAGCTTCTCTGGGCAACCTGTTCCAGTGCCTCACCACCCACACAGGAAAATTTCTTCCTAACATCCAATCTAAATCCCCCCTCTTTTAGTTTATACCCATCACCCCTTGTCCTGTCACTATAATCCCTAAGAAACAGCCCCTCGCCAGCTTCTCTGTAGCCCCTTTTAGGTATTGGAAGGTTGCGATCAGGTCTCCCTGGAGCCTTCTCTTCTCCAGGCTGAACAACCCCAACTCCCTCAGCCTGTCCTCGTAGGAGAGGTGCTCCAGCCCTTTGATCAGCATTGTGGCTCTCCTCTGGACTTGCTCCAGCAGCTCCATGTCTTTCCTGTACTGAGGATTCCAGAGCTGGAGGCAGCATTCCAGGTGGGTTGTCACGAGAGCAGAACAGAGGGGGAGAATCACCTCCCTCAACCTGCTGGCCACACTGTTTTTGATGCAGCCCAGGACACGCTTGGCTTTCTGGGCTGCCAGCACATACTGCCGGCTCATGTTGAGTTTTTAATCAACCAGCACCTCCAAGTCCTTCTCCTCAGGGCTGCTCTCAATCCATTCTCCACCCAGCCTGTAGTTGTGCTTGGGATTGCGCTGACCCATGTGCAGGACCTTGCACTTGGCCTTGTTGAGCTTCATGCAAGTTGCACCAGCCCACCTGTCAAGGTCCCTCTGGATGGCATCCCTTCCCTCCAGCGTGTTGACTGCACCACACAGCTTGGTGTCGTTGGCAGACTTGCTGAGGGTGCACTCGATCCCACTGTCCACATCGCCAACAAAGATGTTAAACAGTGCCGGTCCCGGTACCGACCCCAGAGGAACGCCACTAGTCACTGATGTCCACTTGGACATTGAGCCATTGATAACAACTCTTTCAGAGCGGCCATCCAGACAATTCTTTATCCAGCAAGTTGTCTAGCAAGATTCAAATAACCTCATTTAATACTACCACAACCTGTCAAATATCTTTAGGTACTTTTGAGGTCCTTACCCTCGGATCTGCAGGCTGGAAGGTGCTGCGTTTTTTACCCTCAGAACAGCTCATCACAAGGAATGCCTGATACCAGGGAGGTCACACAGAAAGTTCTGTGCGAGACCAAGACACTCTGCCTCTGTTCTGAGCTTTCAGCTGGTGCCCTAAGCTTGTGCAAACCTTTCTGTATGACATTATAAACTGAAAATATGAAAAATGTACCAAAATGCATAAAGTAATGTAAAATTATTATTTTTTATTATTTGACGTAAATATTTATATTTTACCAAAGGTACTTCTATTCTTTGTTTACAAAGCCAAAAATGTATCTGGATCACCTGCAAGTCAAATAGATATATCAGATGAAAAAGAACATGTTTCAGTGACCGGTTACCTGAGTTACAGCACAATATTTGATTTCAGACAGTATTGCTCTTAAGACTTGTTACAGTAAGAAACAAGCCTTTCAAGTCAAAACTTAAATCAGTGCTTGTTTGGACGTTTAAGAATTGTCATGAACCAACAACACAAAATATGTTACATAATGTATACTTTACATTTTTGCTTGTCTCTACAATAAATTAATAGCCTGGATGACTTAAGTATTAGCAAAAATATTTACAAAAACAAGGTAAAACACAGTATAAAATTTTTTCAAAGATATATTTCTTCCGAGAAACAGTTTGGTACCAAGAGTGAAATTTCAAGTCTTACAAAATTGCTTCTCACTTATTTAAATTCATGAAGGTAAATAAATAAGATTGAATTATACAAACAAACATTGATATCCTCATATGGGTTTATGCAGTAAAAGCATGTATCTCTTCTTGGGAGTATCCAAGATCTTTCAGATATCTGAAAGGCAGAAATCAAGTTGGTAATATTAGTATTTTGAACCCAAAACCTACCACAGACACAGCTGAAGTACAACTTCAGCACTACTGCCTTGTTTTTATTTAGACACATACAGTGAGGTTTACCTTTGCAAATACATTTAGAAAACAATTTATGCCCAAGAGCTCATATGTACTACATGATCTTTAAGGTTACTGATAATATTTCTAAAAATAAATACAGCTATCATTTCAATTAGCTCAGATTTCTCAAGAGGTAGTATAATTATTGGCCAATTCCACCCTCCATTAGATCCATGCACTTGAATTCAGTACAGCTGCAGAAATGCAAGTGATGTCCATATTGGTTCAATATTTTGAAGCTGGGCAAGAGCAAATTAGAGGGCCTTTTATCTTTAAATATATGGCATATAAAATAAGTAAAGTATCGGGTAGAGATATAAATAAATGCATTAATTAAAATAAAATTTAAAAATAAGTGTTTGCAATAGAACTGCTTTGAAATTTACTGTTAATAACTTAATTTGTCAGGCTAACAGCAACACAGAAAGCTTATTTCCTATAATAGCAACTTTTCTATGCACATTGAATTAAAAGCAGCATTTAAAACCTTGGGGACAAAAGGTCAGTGTTAAAGAGGTGCTCTTAGAAAGTTTTGGACAACTTACTAGAGCTCATGAAATTTACATATTGCTGATATTTACTGATCGACACACTATATATACTCCTAAAGTATGATGCCAGGTGTTTAGGGTTTTTTTAATTTATTTTACATGTTTTCTTGCAAAGCAGAAAACATAAGGCCATTTTTGAAAGACTACCAAGTCAGAAACACTATAGCTGGTTAGGTGATGAAAGTTTAAAGAAATTCCTTGCTTTCTAGTTCATCATTTAAAATACTCACTGTACTCCTTGTTCTGTAAAAGGTGTTGGACCACAGACGCAGATAAGCACTTTGGAGTCTTTTCTGCTTCTTTTCACAAACTCAGAGAGAAGAGATGAAGAGATCTTCCCCTGTTTACCCACCCAGTCCTTTGTTGGTTGTGAAAGAATGAATTGAACCTCAAACCTGGTAAGCAGAAGACTATTTCAGAAATATTGCCTCTGGTTAGAAAAATCTGTTGTACAAAATGCTACTGACCAAGACACTGATGTTTCCTACGATTACTTGCTTGTTCTGCTCAGCTCTCGCTGCACAGTGTCGGATCTCACAGACATTTAGCTGTTCCTACCAATCAAGTCAATCAAATCACCTCCAGTATTGTGTATTTAATTATTTAACCCAATCTTTCAGTCTTAAAAATTTTAGCCATATAGTTCACCTTTCAAAGAAAAACAGCTGGTGACCATTAAGACACTGAAGCAGAGATTTTACTGTTCTGTTATTCACTTACATAAATATTGGTAGAGCTCATTTTCAACGAAAAAATTAAATGAGTGCTTAGCTAAACTAGTGAAAATGTCAGTACAATTTCATGAACAAGAAAATACTGTTTTAAAAATCCCACTAACAATGTAGGTATTGAGTAAAAAAAACCCAAGCACTTGTGTATCTGAGGCTCCTCGTGAAGGGGAGAAAGGGTTTTTACTGTAAATTAACAACACATCTAGATTATGAGGCTTTGAACTTACCAGACATCACCAGGTTATGAAATAATATTGGTTTTTCACTTCAATATTGTGAAGGAAGAAGTGAAATTAATTTGTTCATAAAATTTCAACTAAGAATTAAGTAAGCATAAACAAAAATGTACTTCTATCATGTAAAATATGGGCAGTGATAATTTATCTAATGATAAAAGCAAAAGGTACTGAAATAAAAAAGCAACCTGATGTCCCTACGTCTCCTGACAGAATTACGGCCTGCCAAACTAAGTTGACATTACATGTGCACTAGTGGATTTTAATCCATAGCTGCATTCTAACTGAGGGGAAAAATGCAACAATTAGGCAGTAAGTAAAAATGAAAGTAACAGGCCTAATTTAAACTTTGAATTTCTATATACATATTTTCTCAACTAAGTGACACCAAAGAGACTTTTCAAGACTTCTTTCTAAATTCAGAATGTTGCTCCCAGGGTACACCACCCTGGTCTATCACTTCTGTGCTTCTCCTTGCATATCTGTATTTTCCATTGCTAAGGTGAATTTTCATCACCTTCAAAAAGCTTCTCAGGCAGTCTTACCAATCACCTCATCTAACATATCTTCTCCAACACACATCTACTAGGCAAATCAAATCTCTGACTTCCTATGGGACCTACAGAACGTAACGAGATAGCCCGGTGCTATGCATCCATGTCCGATAGAAACACATCTCCTTCCACTCCCTAGATCCCATTAAATACTTAGCTAAGAGTTTCCAGAATCAGGATCTTTGTGCCAAAGCTGTACAGTTAGTCTAAGCCCCAAGACCTGTTTTTCCATACACTGGGATTGTACAAGTTGTTCTCCACAAGACTTTTAAATACCTTTTGTCTTTCAGAGCTAATTGCTCTAGTTGGTTTCTCCAAAGTATGTCATCTTCTGCTTTGTTGAAGAAGATCAGCTTCACTGTCCTTTAAAAAATAAAAAAATAACTGCAGACTGCTTCTGTATTTGAAAAGCACATTAAAGAATCAGAACTTACTGCATTATACAGAAGCCTTTAACCTACATTTTGTTTGATTTGCAGCTCTGCAATCCTCAAACCTTTTTGCCACTAACCCAGTAGAGTATCTTTACTGCTGTACCTGAAAGTCTGAACTTGTGACCCTTCTTCTAAACTTCATAACTCTGTCTGTGGTTGCAACCTCTAGCTCAGGAACTGCTGTCCTACGAAAAATAAAGTCTCTTGAAGTTACTAAGACCTGACTAAGAATACAGTATAGCTTGTCAAGTTTTATCCAGTGGTTTCTCAATATTGTTTGAGCGCTACTACCTCAACTAAGAGCTGGAATATGAACTTTGCACACCTTTTTAATATTACTTACACCAGCTTGTAGAGGTGAAATTGGAATTTCAAGAAGGTTATGTCAATATTAATTTCATGAAGATGGAATCTAAACACGTAAAAGTGAAAATTAACTCATAACTTGAAGAGAAAACTACAGCTCTGTACCAGGTTATCTTATTCCTACTTTATTAGTTGATTTATAAAATCTATTTTCCTGGAAAGGTACCGTTTGCAAGGGCTATATTTGCCAGATAGTTCACATAAATGTAAATGCTTTGTCATTAAGGTCAGCATTATTATCTCTCCAGATTTTTATGCTACAATGGAGGTAAAACAAGAAGACTGACTTTACAAAACAGAATTTACCATTTGATAAAGCCACATAAACTTCTCCTTTATTGCTAATGACAGACTAATACCCCAGGGACAACTGATGTAAGACAGATGATCTCCTGTGAAATGCAAACAGTTCCACAACTGTACCCCACAGGGCTTTAATTTACTGTTGTTTTTTCCACTCAGGCACAGCTCTGAGCAGAGAGAACACATTGCTGTGGTGCCAGGAGCAGTAAGTGCAACACCGTAGTTGGAGGAAGCCAGAGCGCTGGGATACCTGGCACAGAAATGCATGCAGAACCACACAGGTACCTGCCAGGGCCAGCGCCGAGGCTAAGCTAAGCCTGCTGGTCCTTCACACCACACAGGTCCACCAACAGGGCGCTCCACTACCCGCTCACGTTTTGCATGTGGCCAACCTTGCTTCTCAGAGACTCGCGCTCGACACAGTAGTATGCTTATTTGATGCTGTGCTGAAACAATTAATTCCCATCACCTCACCCTCTGTACCTTGGAGACAGCCATCTTTCACACGTGTGCATCACATGCTACAGCTTCTATGCAGAGTTCATGATCTCCAGCTATTCTTAAATTGCAGTTTAAAAGCCTGTATTCTCCCAGTCTGAAGATACCACATTTATCTGACTTCTACCCTCTTTCCTTTTTGAGTTTGGTCATGTGTCAACAGACCAGGAAATCTCTTACAAGCTACACCAAAGAAAAGAGACCATCTTCTACTTATGAGAAGCATATTCATCTTCTGCTGCCAAAATATAAAACTAAGGTATGGCAGTTGTGTGTAATACACATCATCAATAGTGTTATTGAGAGAAAGAAGTTCCCAATGCATTACAACTCAAAATAAGTTACAATGTACAAGTTTTGGAAAACTTCCCTGGTATAGAACAAAATGGCCCCAAATCAGGTTTGCTCCATCTCCTAAATACTAAAAATCAACTTATTCAGAAGTTAGTATGTGCCAAAAATCTAGGTTCCTTACATGGTTCCCAGGGCCCACTTCCCTGAAAATGTGGAAAATAAAGCTCTCTACAAGAACGCAGTGCTGTCAAAACTAGCATGGTGCACCACAACATCGACCGTTATGCAGGTGGGGGAAAAGTCAGTAAAAATGCATAGGAAAGCCACATGTTTTGTTCTTTGGACACAAAAGTAGGAATTGGGTTATCTGAGGAATAATGCTTTGGGACACTCTCACTGATAATCCCCAGTGCAGATAAATGTATCTGCTGTAGTACTGTACACTAGTCAGCACTATAAAGAGAACAAACAGCCCAAAACTGGTAACACTCTGGCTAAAAATGAGAGAGAACAGTTAAAAGGATGAGGTGAAGACTTGTCCCCAGCAGTATAGAAGAGGTGTTTGAGTGAATGATGACAAAAGTTTAGATAACAACTGAGAAACTTCATCAGCTCTTTGGAAGGTAACAGAACCACAGAGCTGTCTGGCCTGGAAGGGATCTTAAAGACCATCTAGTTCCAACCCCCTGCCATGGGCAGGGACACCCTCCACTAGACCAGGTTGCCCAAAGCCCCATCCAGCCTGGCCTTCAACACTTCCAGGGATGGGGCATCTACCACCTCTCTGGGCAACCTGTTCCAGTGCCTCAGCACCCTCACAGTGAAGAATTTCTTCCTAATATCTAATCTAAATCCACCCTCCTTCAGCTTAAGGCCATTGCCCCTTGTCCTATGACTAAAAGCCCTTGTAACCAGTCCCTCTCCACCTTTCCTGTAGGCCCCTTTAGGTACTGGAGGGCTGCTGTAAGGTCTCCCCAGAGCCTTCTCTTCTCCAAGCTGAACAACCCCAACTCTCTCAGTCTGTCCTCATAGGAGAGGTGCTCCAGCCCTTTGATCATCTTTGTGGCCCTCCCATGGACTCACTTCACAGCTCCATGTCCTTCTATGTTGGGGGTCCCAGAGCTGGATGTAGTACTCCAGGTGGGGGTCTCACAAGAGCAGAGTAGATGTAAATAGGGAGACTCTAACATACTGGAAACTACTTCAAAGGACAAAGTTTTTAATAAACTCAAAAAAAAATGGCATGAAAGGTCTTAAGGAAAGCTGTATATAGAGAGGAGTTAGAGAGACCCTTAGAGAATTTTAACACAGAGGAAGAAGAAGAGGTAGAAGTTGTTACAAAAATCACCTTCAAAACCAGAAAAGAATGATGATGAAAGTGGAACACTGTATTAAAAGTGAATAGGAGAACCGAGTGGTAATTTATGGAATGAAAAGCTGTAGACAAAACAAGATACAACTATCAAGGAGAATCAAGAATAGACTACAAGCATCCTATACTTACTTGAGGAGTGTTACCCTCTACCTGGTGTTTAGTGCCTTTGTGTCTCAGTCTTCTTTAAGAAACCTATCCACCTGATTGCAGTTATACACCACCAGTAAGAAGGAGCAAAAATATCATCTTTAAAAAGTAAAAAACAGCATAGGAGTGATACTCTTTTTAAATGAATACTTTGGCCAAATACAAGTTGGCCTGTAAGAGAAGAAACAAGACTGAAGGAAGAGCATTATGACTTCATGCACAAAAGGATACTGCAGACAGGAAGAGAAAAGATCGTTTCTCACATTTACGTTAGGTAAGAAATAACAGACTTAAAAGATAATAAGGAGACTTTAGATTGACAGTAAGGATGGAAATCCAATGACCCAAGCTCATTACACCACAGCAAATGCTGCCTACGTGTCCTGGCTTCAGCTGAGAGTTCATTTTCTTCATGGCAGCCAGCACGGGGCTGTGTTTGGGTTTGTGCTGGAAGCAGCGCTGATAGTGCAGAGATGGTTTTGCTGTTGCTGAGCGATGCTCACACAGAGCCAAGGCCTTTGCTGCTTCTCGCACCGCCCCGCCGGCGGGATGGCTGGGGGTGTGCGGGGAGTTGGGAGGGGACAGACAGGGCAGCTGACCCCACCTGACCAAAGGGACATTCCATACCATATGGCGTCATGCTCTGTTTATAAGGGGCTGGGGGAAGAAGAAGGGGGGGCAGCGGCGTTCGGAGTGATGGCGTTTGTCTTCCCAAGTCACCATTATGCGTGACGGAGCCCTGCTGTCCTGGGGATGGCTGAACCCCTGCCTGCCATGGGCAGTGGGGAATGAATTCCTTGTCTTGCTTTGCTTGTGCACGTGGCTTTTGCTTCACTTCACAGAATCACAGAATCACAAGGGTTGGAAGGGACCTCGAAAGATCATCTAGTCCAACCCCCTCTGCCAATGCAGGGCCACCTAGAGCACATCACTCAGGAACGTGTCCAGTCGGGTTTTGAATGTCTCCAGAGAAGGAGACTCCACAACCTCTCTGGGCAGCCTGTTCCAGTGAACTTATTAAACTCTTGTACCTGAACCCACGGGTTTTCTCACTTTCACTCTTCTGATCCTCTACCCCTTTCAGATGAGGGGGACTGAGCGAGCGTCTGCGTGGTGCTCAGCTGGCTGGGGTAAGACCACGACACTAGGTAAGCTGTGAACTCTCCAGCATTCGCAGTGCAGCCCCAGTGACTCAGCAGCATTCGCCCAGCGCTACAGACAGAAGCTGCTTCTGCACCCTCAAGTGACAGGTTGACTGACTTATTCAGATCTTTCCTTAACTTCTGAAATTCAAGTTCTTCTGTATATAATTCAAGTTTATACAGTAAGACAATTTCATGCAAATTGTATTTATATTGTTTTATATATATAATCTCATGTATATAAATACGTACACACACATTAAAGATGCTCCTGCAATATTTTCCCAAAAAAAGAAAGTGAGGGTTAAACAGTAAATATAAAGTCATGAAACTAAGATGCCCAGAGCAGTCAGAAACATCCAGCTTGAAGTACCTGCACATGAACAGAACCTGTACCAGCTTTCCTTTCAGTCTAGCACATAAGCCTCCACGGTGAGAAAGAAAAATTTGTTTACTTCGACTAGTTGGAAAATATATGCTGTTGCATCCTAAGCTAACTGTGAGCATTGAGTTCCCACAGAAAACTGTGCTGAATAGAGTTAAAATAAGCCACTCTGGTCATCTTTCAAGGACAGAGCAGATACGAGCAATACCTGCGCAGCAGCAGTCTTTCGCGTACATTATCTACTCTGTTCAATCTGGTTGTGGACAAAATGTCAAGATATGCATCTGCTCTCTTTAGTTTTGCTGTCATATTATCACAGCTACCTTAACCCAACATACTAGTTTTCCTCTCAAGAAGAAGAAAAAAAAGAATTCCAAATTCACTTAGTGCTTCTGAAGCATTTTGTCAGATGACAAATTTATCTTTCGGATTCTCAAAGCCAGCCAGCCACATGTTATTTGCTACTGACAACACGCAATGCTTTGGAAGAGCCCAACAGCACACAGTCTCTCTGCTCACAAAGTAAAGCTGTATGTGATTGCTGGACAATAAACAATACAAGAATAACGTCTGGGTTTATGTTCTTTTCTAGAAACACACTTCTGCAGTACATGTAATCCTTTTTAGCTTTACTATGAAGATTAGTGTCCAGTTAATCTCCCTATGCTTCATGAAGACGTAATGAACCAAAACATCCTGTGCTTATACCGAATAAAATGCAGTATTAGAAATTAATCTCGATTACAGGAGTCTGAATTCAAAGGTACAGGAAAAACAGTAGCAAGCCTGTTGAACTGTCCTCTGCAACAGCATTAAATAAAACACAGTTCAGGCATAGTTTTCATTTCTCTCAAAGGGGAAGAAGGGTCTTTGCCCAGGAGCCAGCAGGGCTCATTGACAGAGCTTTAAGCTAGGCTTGAAGCGGGTGGGGGACAACAGCAGCCTTGCCTGCAGCAAGCGCTGGGGCGACAGGCCCAGCTTGCAAGGACGGGGGGCTGGCAAGGACTCTCAGGCTATTCCTCAGAGGCATGCTGGATACACGGCAGCACTCCTGAAGTCTAGAGGTGACCCAGGG
>VWZZ01007762.1:219251-242499 GCA_013399095.1 Psophia crepitans | reverse complement strand
GTCCATAGCTCACAACGGTTTTCTGCAGCTCTTTAAGTCCCACTGGAACGGCTGCCCCTCATTTGGTCCCTGATCCCGTAAGAGGACAGGAAAGGACCAATTCACAGCCTCAAGGTCACCTGTTTTAATCACTTCCTCCCTTCTTTAGGATCAAAGTCCATGCCATCCGATGTCGTCTCTTTCGACAGGACCAGCACCGACGCGGAGCGGGGGGACGGGCAGGGGGGTGGTGTGGGGTGTGGCAATAAGTGCTTGTGTGAAATCAGGCAGTTGTCCAGATACATCCACAGGCTTACAGTGTTCACCCTTCAGAGATATTAAGGCAGTCTGTGGTTCTTGGATTTTAAGCCTGACAATAGGAGTAGTCTTTTCTCCCTCTTCATCCTCTGCTGTCTTTTTGGAAGAAGTCTGGAGGGGGGGGGAGAGGGGCTATAGCACTTGTGGCAGCAGTGGCAGCTTTTTTATCTGCCTTAATCTGGCGTAAAGTATCTGTCACTACACGCCAAGTGGTCATAATTTGGGTTGCTGTAAGGTCACCTCGTGAGGCTGCTTCCCAGATTAACGTGCCAACTTTTTCCCAATTGTCTACATCAAATACTTCATGCAATTGTGTAGGAGCCCCATGCGCCTTGAGCCACACTAGCAACATTTTCATAGTTCGTTCCTCATATTTGATTCCCCGCTTAGCTGGCAATTGCAGTAGTAGCCGCAAAATAGTCGCTTCTTCTACAGACATGTGCGCCCGCATTTTAAAAATGCTCCCGCTCCTCACCTTAATTTGGTGATTGAGACCCAGGTCGTTCAGCTCCTCCGCTGATGTATTTGTCCAGGTGGAGTCCCTACCGACATACGTTCCATGCTTGTAATTGTGCCCCATGTTGGGCGCCAGTTGTAGGGATTGATTCACGGACTCTGGTGCAGGTAAAATCAAAGGGCAAAGAACAAAAAGCCAAAAAGCACAGACCTATTGCTTTTATTGCTTACAAGTTTGTGCTTATGTAGATTCATTAGCTGTCCACGTGCTCTAGCTTGTTCATAAATTGGTTAACACTTGCTGTTCACATGCGTGGCTAAGCTTCTAATTGGTGTTGTTAATCAAAACACGTGTCTTCTATCTTCGGTCCTACACCTGTGTTCCAAACTATTTTTGTTTCATTCACTGCTGCTTTTCTGTGTGCTTGCTTTATCACTTACTCCCTCATTCAAGGTCGCTCACAACACTCCCTGTAATTCCCACATGTTGACATTTTAAAAAAAGCAGATAAACTGAAGACCCATTAAAGTAACCCTGCTCAAAAGCTGTTCTGCTGTTTTTTAACTGATAGATGATGAAATTTCCCTCCTCCCTGAGGAGTTTTTCTCTTATCCAGTGTACCCAGAGTTTAGGAATATTAGCCTCGTCCTTGAGGTGCCTAAAAATAAAGCAGTGTGAATACCATTCTTAGCAGTTACGGTTGAGTTACCACTGAATGTTTTATTCTGCAATACTTAAACAATTGTCTCCTCAAGACTGGTATCAGTTAGATCAGTAAGCAGCTATAGTTCATTTTTGCAAGGCAAGGAAATTTTAAAACGTGTCTTTTCTAGAAAAGGTAACTGCCTCGCAAAAACTGCGACAACAGATTATTTACATGATAGATGACTATTTGTCACAGACATGAGCTTAGAGATCCTGATGTGTTTAGCAGGCGGATTTCCACCTTTAGTTTTTGAGGAATGTGTATTAACTTTTGTTTTGTTGATACTGTGTCAAAATGTTATGTATCTTTCTGGTACAAACTTTTTTCTGATAACCTTTTGTTACTTAGGGGGAAGTGCTACCAAGTCCATCAGACTATAAATCTTCCCTGATGGTCTTGACAGTGCAGAACTGGCTTCTACGTCTCTGTGCTGATAGTGGAGAAATACTGGAAAAAATATACCTTGCCGGTTCCTGTTGCAAATTCAGGTATTAAACATTGACTAGGCTATACATAGTTAACAATTATTAGTACTACACTAGAGAAAGGGAGTCACATTTATTTTAGTGCTATCCTATCACTGACTTTAGGTTTGTCAGTCTAACGCATCACTTGCATGCTGTTTGCTGTAGAAGAATTTCAGCAGCTTAAATATTATGGTCTCAGATTTGGTATCAAGTTCCACAAAAGCTACAAAAAATAGGCTACTATTGGCTTTTCTCTGACAATTTCACAGCCTTTAATACTGAAATAGCAACATACCAGGAGAGGACCTTTAAAAGCTGTAAAACAAACTTCACAAAACATAAGAAAAATACGTTTAAGCCATTTTTAACTTGCAAGCATTCTTTTCCATTGGGTAGCCATTTTGCTCTTTAAAAGTAGAGCACCGTTACTGCTTCTGGTAAACTGCATCTTTTTGTCAGTTCTTGGAAGAAACACTTCCTTTAGGCTGAAAGTTAAGAAAGCAGTGATTTGTGAAGGGAAGGAGACAAATTAAGATAGTGAATGTTCATACTTTCAGAATTTTTCTCACAATCCTGTATGAAATAAGCTGCTCCAAGTTCCATTTGTTTTGCATTATTGCAAACAGCAAACATCTCAGGCACCTCTCCTGAATCAGCTACTGAACAGTTTGCCTGGACACAGGGATTTGCCTAGTTATAGTAGATTATATTTTATGTGAAATAATGTATTTATTATTAAATGGTTTTTAAATTACTAAGATAGGCTTTTCTTGTCACAAATAGGTATCTGAGCTGGGATACTCCTCAAGAGGTAATGATTGTTAAGTCGTCTCAGAATAAGCTCCCCGCAGCAGCGCGGCAGGCAAGTTTGTTGAAAAACTGTCATTCTTAAATTTTTACAAAATCAATTAAAGACATTTATAAGGACAGAGATGGAGACATTTGTTATTATGGCAGAAGATGAAGGCATCCTACTGTTAATAAATGCCTCAAGTAGATAACTATATTCAGTATTGTTGTTCCTTCCCAGGCCGGTATCCAACAGTCTGTATTGTTCTATCTTGCTGTATTCCAAGTTTTGCCTCTTTCATTCATTGGAATGTTGGAAATAAACAAAAAGGTAAGTTAATTCATTTGTTAATCCTGTAAATCTGTACTGTAGGTGTATAAGAGGCATGGTTTAGGCAATTGTCCCAGAATTTCAGAAGTCATACGGTTTGTAAATGCATAGTGCCCTGAAACATTAATTAGCAGTAATGTTGTTCTTGTGGTTGATAGGAGCCTGGCGGGAGAAGATTCTTAATTCAGATGCCCAGAAGAGAAAATACAAATGCATTCTGCTATTGGGTTACTCTTTGACATGTAGAAGGACTTTAGCCTTTACTTACAGCAATCATAAAAATTAGGGAGTGTTTGTATACTTCTTTTCACCTCTTTAAGGACACATAGATGTGCCTCCAATCCACTCTTAGTAATGGTCTATGAATTCTATATGCAGTTACATATTTTACCAAACTTGTATTATCATTGATATTGAATGGCAATATGTAAATGTGTCTTGCTTTATTAGTCAATAGCAAACAACCCTTCTGAGGTCAGTTTGTGACATGTAAGTAAGAGTGTACATATTAGGAAACCTCAAGCCAGATGGCAAGTTTTACTGTTCTGGTGAAAAAATGTCTATTTTAAGTTAAGAGAGTTCTGGATACAAGTTACAAATGGAACTGTACAAACATGCAAACTCTGTCTTCAAAACTCTATGACCTGCAGTCTCATTTGGGGTCCAGAGCTGTTAGTGGATTTTAGCTGGTGCTGGGTTGGGTTGAGGCCGTAATCGAGATTGGCCTGGCAGCTGAAGGAGTGGGGTTAAACATTTTTCATTTGGGCCCATGAAATTTTAGGGGTACTGTGTATTGTTTCATCCAAAATTAATATTTAGGACTGGAAAAAACATTACCAGTATCAAAGGTATTCTCAATGTGGTTAGGAATGGTGTGCCAGGTTCATCGTGGTCATAGTAGGCAAAACACCTAAAAGAGTACTTCTTCACTTGGGCCTGTACTGAATACTCACCAGAGTAATTGTTACAGCTAGGAATAATGTCAGGGCAGAACTGGGCATTTGAGAATACACCCAGCAGAGGAAGCAACCAGCAAATGCAATGCCAAGCCTGATACAGCTCAGTGGAATGTAACTGTGTTAGAGTTAGGATTAGGCTTACTGTTCAAGACTGCAGAATGCACCGAATGCATCAGCTTTACTGAGATGGTACACTGCCACAAATTCTGAGTTCAGACTAGCTACAGTCTCAAGGATAGAAAGGTGAGTTTGGGTCTGGAAGACACTGGGACCTAAGCTAACAAATGTATTGAGAAAGATCCATAAGTCTAAATAAAAGGCAAGATATCAGGACCGAACGCAAGTTTGGGGACCAAACTGATCACAAGATCACTGGTAAGTGTTAAGATTTAGGAGTATTACAGCTTTTGGATTTCGGGGGTGGGGGGGGAATAAGCCTGTTTTAACGCTGTTTTAATTGCTTTTTCACATATGATTCAGATTAAACGAATGAAAACTACATTTCCAAGCATGTCTATTAAAAAAATTAACAAACTTCACATGTTTTTATTCATTAAATATTAAGAATTCGTTTGTTGGGTTTTTCTCAGTGGAGATATGTTAAGCAGTGACACAAATGAATACTGCATAATTATTAGAATGGGTAAGTCAGCTTCTCCTGTATGTGTCTAATTTGGATTCAGAGAGGATCCTGTAGTCTGTGACAGCTGGAGAATGTAGTTTTAGTACAGCTGCACACAGTCATAGAGCCATGATTAGACTAGTATTTTACCCTGGTGATGAAGAAAGAAGAGAAGATCTGAAATCAGTACTTCTAGATTGAGTTGTTAGCTTTGCTAACATTCCTGTGGGATGTTCAGTAATATAATCTATTCATGTATGATAATAACGGGGTAACAGGATATGAAGATATACTGAGAAGTGGTTACAGAATGAATCTGCTTGCAGAATATGAGTAATCCAACCTCAGGTCCTACTGCAGTGCAAAGTATTACAGCAGCTCAGCAGAACAGATGAGTTACAGAAAACTTCATGAACTGAAATACTGATCATAGGGTTTGGTCAGAATAAAAAATTAAAGTGATTGCAAAATGTCAGTGTTTAGCATTGTCTCTCATTTGTTCCTTAATAGAATATTTTCCTTTTTTTTCCACAGATATTTGGTAATAGTGTGACAGATGTTGCTGTTTCTAATGGAATCCTGATTGTAATGTATAGCATGGGTCTGGTCAGGCTCTATAACTTCCAGGCTATCTCCAAACAGGTAATGAAATATGAAATTTTTCATACAGTCCATGCTATTTTGGGGCAATGAATCATAAATATTCATGCAATGCCACATAGATACATGGGGTATGCATCGAAGGATAGAGTTCTTGCCTAAGTCTGTTCACAGTCGGAAGATGCAACAGGTATGCTATCAGAAAATTCTACCCACACCAGCAAAACGTAAGAGATACAGGGTCAGACAGGCACTTCAGCACGTGTAGTGAGGAGCTATGTAAATGCTCGACCAGGGTGTGCTGCTCTTTACACGCCTAGTCTGTGGTTATAGATGAGTGCTAAGGCTAGAAACTCATGTGCTTGGAAGACTGTTTCATCTGAAGCAGAACTGCAGTGAGACTTTTGAGTTTATATTCTTCCAATCAAAAATCAAATGTTAATTAAAGAATAAAACTTCAAGCAGTATCTAACAAGATAAAGAATGCAATAGTGACAGAGCAGTAAAACTAAACAGCAAGTAGATCTGCATCAATAAAGCTAAATTGTTCTGTGTTATTTTAGTTCATGGAGCAGCAATTTGATTTGGGACATGAATTCAACTGGAACGGTCAAGTGGGAGTTGTAGGAAAGTATCCATTTGGTCTCCCATGTAACATTAAAATAACAGGTATTTATGATCTTTGTATTATCTTGTCTGGGGGCTTTTATTGATTAATTATGACATTTCACACAAAAAACCATTAGAATTACTCTACTTATACTGTGCTGTAGCTATATCTCTATGTTTATGTCATAGTAAAAATGTGTTTTACTTTACTTCCAATTACAAGAACTTACCTAGAAAACTAGTACAGAAACTAAGCTATCTGAAAAACTTCTTAAGCAATGCATGATGTGGGAACCCCTTTCTTATTTGTGAGACACAGCTGCTCTTGGGACAGAGGAAGGGCTAGGACGGCTGTCAGTAACACACAGAAACAGTATACGATATGTAAGCAAAAGATGGGAGAATGTTTAATCTACCTTGCCGAGGGAACTCAAGGAGACAGAATATAATTTGTCTGAGCTGCATTTTGATAATTCTAAGTTGTCAAAAATGTGCCGGTTTCAATAAAATTAATTCCTGAGGCGAGAATAAATTATCTATTAAAAACACTTCTTATGCCTCAAATCATTAACTTATGAATGTTCTCCTTTATGTAATTACTTTAGTTTCTTTGAAACCAAACAATAATTTGGTTGGGGCACTTGAGATTAGAATTTAGTGCTAAGAGTCTTAATGAATGTCCAAAGTCTGAGACTTTCTTTGAAACTTTTTTTTACTTAAAAAATACATTCTCACAAGTTCACACTTGAGGCACTTCCAAAACCACCCCAAACAGTAGGTTACACCAATATCAAATAATGCATGCTTTTATGTCTGTAATTTTGAATGTTTCTATATTAAATGGTTTTAAAGGTGGCTGTCCAGGTAAAAAATACTTTTGATCTTTATGTTTGCAAACAGTGTCAGATAATAACAGGCAAACAAAATGAGATTTACATAAACCTGAGGAAACATAAAAAGATAAAATAGAGACTTAGACAGTGAAGGCTTTCAGTTATAATGCAATGTTTTATCAAAACAAACTGATAGGCTGCTATAATTGATGTCTCAGATTCTGCAAAGGAAAATTTCTCTTCGTTTTCCTCTCTGTCTCAGTCTGAAAGCCACAATTTAATGTTAGGGGCCCTGTGGAAAACGTGCTGTGGAAGCTTTAATAGGAAGCCTATACCAGATGTGCTCTCATGTTATAGAGATCATTCTAGTTTTTAGTTTTGGATTTACAACCAGTGTACTGGAGAAAACATTTTTGATCTTGAATTATATTCAAGAGCTTGTGGTTAGGAAGTTTTGAACTCATGACAGACATTTGCCATGGTTGTTCTTTGTAGATAGTTGCATTCCTGTGGTTTTTGAGCTGTTTTAAGAATGAGATGTCTAACTGAAGCTACCCGCGTAGCCCCCCCACTACCAAAACCTTGCCACACAAACCAAATACACCAATTTAATATAATGCTTCAGTGAGCAAGACTTTAACAGTTTTGGAGTTTAAGCTTGTATTTATTATAATCTAACTATGTGTCATTTTCCTTCTTATTTAATCTTAGCCTCCCTACAGAAACTGTGTGAAGGGATGGCAGTTACTATAGTGCTGGTTTTATGAAAAGTGTTAGGTACCCAACAGGAAGGGTATAGCGATCAAAACTTACAGCCGACCATGTACCTACCATGTCATTTACAGATATTGACTGATAAGGAATTTGATTTTGGTCACAGTGGAAGGAATGGAAAGGTACCTATGAATCTTCATTATGTCATTTTCTGAAAGGTCCACAACTTCAAACCGTAGTTTGATTTATTATTAGAGGATACAGTAATTTCGCACACAAAAAAAACCCACCCCAAAAACAAAACAGAGGGGACAATACTTTGCTGAGAGATTTATTTATTTTTTTTTTTACGTTTAGAATACTTGTTACTGCTGTCAGGAACAACTTCTTTATGTTTAGATGAGGCTGGAGAGTTTTAAGGAAGTGAACAAAGAGGCTCAACTGGAGATTGAAAACTGTCAACAGTAGGGCAAGGACTTACAAACTGAGAGCAGGAGGTGTTGAGCAACAAGAGCAAGTGACACACAGCAGGACAGAGGGAGTTGAGGCAGCAGAGTCACGCTGTCACAGTGGTTTGGGTGACTATGACCTTACAAATCTTTGCCAAATGAACACATAAAAAGGACGTATTTTATCAGTAGCCTAAAATTCTTAGGATTGATATATTATTGAAATGCATTTAAATCTATCATTAAGTCCACCTACCAGAATTTTGAGGCACCTTGCTGTATATGCTTTGTTTAAAAAGTCGGTAGGGTAAAGTGCTAAGCAATTTTCTTGACATTGTTTTTCATTTTCTGACTGATTTTAATACCAGGAGGTCCTCTGCCTATGCCTCCATCTTCAACATTCTCTACATTTTCAGCGGATGCCTCCATTTTTATAAGCTTTACTTTGTTATATCTTGCACAGAACCTCCCATTTCTTATGTGTTAGTCCAAAAGACAACTAGAAGACAGCTACTTATCTAGACTAAGCAGGACAAGAACAAGTCAAAATTTCAATGAGACGTTTGGGACACAAGAGTCCAGATAAGAACCTTGTTCTCCTCACAGTAATTCAACTTGAGTTTTTTAATTCTGCCTGTTTAAATGCCCCTTGTAATTGCAGATTTTCTCCACATTTTGTCTTTTTTTTTTTCCCAGCAATACTTTGCAGAGTTAGAAAGAGCTGATCTTCAGCCTAAAATTGATTCAGTTATGACAGCTGTAGAAATTGCTTTTATTTAGCTAGTTGGTAGAAGTTGTAAAGCTCTGTGCAGTTCATTTCGTTCAAAGATGTTTCTCTCATTCAGTACACAGAAGACTTGTAAGAATGGCATATTACATCTGTATAATTAATCCCAACCGAAGGGAAAACTAGGTATCTTTTGCCATCAGTTACAAAAATTCCTAGATTTTTATTGATTTTTGTGAACTCAGCTACAGATTGCATTCATTGTGGTCCATACGCTTTTGCTGTATTATGCAAAAGGAGAAGGATTACTCAGATTCAGGTATCTTTTGCATTTAATTGTTATTTGAGATTGCTGCTGTTAGTCTGTTTCCAGGTATTTATCACAATTTTTCCCAAGAGAATAGTGACCCTTTTGATACGCTGTTTGATCTGTTCATGTGTACATCCTCCCTCATTCAGATGAGCTGGATTAATTTTAATTGTTTGCTATGTCTTTGCTTATCCCGCTCACTTGGAATGATGTAAGTCAAAGGTATCAGAAGAGCAGCTTAGCATCAAGATCTGAGAAGGCAGTAACCTTCCACAAGGAACTGCAGATGTCTGCCTGGATGCTAGGTGAGGTAGCATAGCTGGTGCTAAGCCAAGGTATTTTCACCAGTCTTCAAAAGTTCTGAAGAATTAATAGCTTTATTGGAATTTAGAATTGTAAGGATCAATGGGATGATGATTGTTCTGCTACTAATGGTGTTAACATTACCGAATATTTGCAGATACCCCACCTTTGCTATTTGAAGCATCTTCTCTGGAGAATGCATTTCAAATTGGAGGTTTTCCTTGGCATTATATCATCACACCTAACAAGAAAAAACATAGAGGAGTCTTCCATATTTGTTCTCTGAAAGACAATGCTTTGGTAATATATTCAGATAGCAGCTTCTCTGAAATGAATGTATATCATGTTTGTCTTCATCTCTTCTTCTGAGTAGCACTCGAGGTAATATCCATGTTTTCCAGTGTGGTGCTGTCACAGGGATCACCCCGCAGTGTTAACATCTGCTATCCAGTGGAATCGTGTAAAATGTTTTCTTCTGAACTAGTACTGCTTCTGGTATTTCCTTCTTTCCCATGTAATCAGCACTGAACTCTCTGCTTAAAAGTTAAGGCTCAAGCAGAATCTCAGAATCTCATTACCTGACTCCTTGCATGGTAGCATCTGAAAGCACTTGTGATTAGTCAGCCTAGCACACGGCATGGCTACAAAAACAGTGTAAGTTTTAAGAAACTGCAGAGTAAGTTTCCTCAATGTTTGCACTTTCTCCCTTTGTACCTTCTTTCTCCCTAGAAAGATTTTATTACTCACTTTAATCCATCATTCCTAATTATTTTTGTTTATGTACTATTCATTGTGTATTCTTTTGCGTGAGCTTTCCATCTCAGCTTTTATTTTGGATCTGGATTTGACCTGAAGATACTTCTGTAATACAAGCCACTTCACAGCCTGTTAGTTCAAGGTTCTTCACTAAAAAAACTTCTCATCTGTAAATGTCCTCATCTCTTTTACTAGCCTGATCAAATCAATGATCCTCCTCCTATCTCTTATTTTCAAAACAGATCTTTCACAAGTGTAGCTGAAGATCCATTTTGATTCAAAGAGGCTTGTACAGTCCTTCCTCACCTATTTTTTCTATGTGGATTCATACAGTTGAAAATCTGAATGATTAGGGTCAACTAAATTTAGCAACAAAAAGCCACTGCCAAAATGCCAAGATTTTTACTAGCTCACAGCTGAAATCACAAGCTATTGCAAGCTTAGGCACTCCACAAATATTTGCACAGAAGAGACTGAGCCTGAGGTTTGAAGCTCAAGTCCAAGTTTGTGCTAATGCTTTTCTCATGTCTTGACATATCTCATGTCTTTGACACTCAAATTGCTGCAGTTGTTGAAGTGTTTGCAGAGTATAGGCTAAATGTTCAATTTGCTTAGTTTCAGGAGAGGTAGGACCATGTATAGCTGTGGTACAAGGTCATTGTTTATTGCATATTTTACAAGTCAAAACTGTTCCATGGAATATCTGAGAATTGGAACTGATTATGATGATGATGATGGTGGTGGTTGTTGTTGTTGTTGTTGTTGTTGTTGTTGTTGTTATTATTATTATTAGTCCACTGCCATCTTTTCTGGTCATGACTAGGAGCAATACTTAAAAACCTTCAGAGGTGTGCAGAGAGGAGCTCAGTGTTTCCTCTTTAATTAGATCTGTGAGACTTTCAAAATACTAATATTCTAAGCTTTCCCTTCTTCAGGCAAAAAATGGCATCCAGGATATGAAATGCTGTTCACTGGAACCTGATTGGATATATTTCCATCCAGATATGTCAGGTAGAATAATCCACGTGGGACCAAATTTGATAAAGTATGACCTTTTTTTTCTTAAAGTTTACTTTTGGTAGAGGGAAAGCTGCATAACCGCATAAATTCAGTAGTTTGACAAGTTGCAGGCTAAAACACTTATCAGGCCCTAGAAACTGTAAAATGTATTAATTTGTCTGTATCGGAAGTTCTGGTAGAAACATCTGCAGATTTCTACGTGATGAATGTGAGCATTGGCAGGCAACACTAGATTTTGTTATGAAAAATGTTCAAGGACCACTGTGTTAAAATTTCACTGATAAACATAAATTACAAAATATTTTTTTTCAATTTCAGTTATTTCTTATGTTTTCATATACCTGTTTTTTAAAAAATTATAAATATGGAAGTGTTGTATTAGGTGGATTGAATACATGATTTACTTTGCAATTTCTGTTTCTTTTGTAGAGTCTTGAAACTTAAGGAAGTTAAAAATGATACAGATCAAATGGAGCTTGCAGAAGACTTTACAATTGTGGCCAACAGAGAAAACTCTGTGAGTTTAGTGTCCGAGATCACAACGTATCATTTTGAGTAATACACAGGGCTTTTGCGTATGTGAGTAGTCACTGTGTTTTATGGGCTTAATTCATAGTTTATTGAAAGACATTCTTTGTCTTCATTGGACTTTAGGCTGTATGAAAAAAAAAATGAAAACAGTAACACTTTCATGATAGTTTTCTGAAACCTCCAGTCTTTTCTTTAGTTTTCCGCATTCTTTATGGTGTACAGTGTAGCCACATATCACTCATACCAAACATACTTAAAAGATGGTGACAGATTTCCTTCAAAAGATGCCACCAAGTGATAATTTTGTGCATCTCTGGTGTTCAGGTAAGATGATCATACAAATGCTAGAAATGTTTCAAGTCTCTCATAACTTAGAGGTTAAGTCTTCATAAGGCAACAAAGAAAATACATTGCTTCCAAAATCTGTTTCTTTTCCTGGCCATGTACATCTGTCACTCCCTTGTGACAGGTTTGGCATTCATGTAACACTTGGTGAGCCAAAACACTGCACTAAAATAATGACATAATAACTCCGCAAAAAAGGTCAGGACTCTCCTGCTTACTTGGTGAGCTGAACTGGAGCTGGAACAGAACTGAGTCATCTGTGGGTCAGAAAAGTGCAGAAAAGTAGAACCAAGTAGTAAGGGAATGATTTAACCCTCCTGGTAGAAATGAGCTGTTATATCACCTTGGTTGCCTATGAAGTCTTTTGTGACAGAATTCACAAAGTCAATCTAAATGTCCAAAAGGTTAAAGAGCACACTTGTGAAGAAAATTTTTTGGCAGTGCCTGGAACTGCCATTTTGCTTCAGCATACCAAGTTATGTCTTCCCCAAAAGCAAGATTTTAGTTTGAGTACTGTAAAGTCCCTGGAAATAAGTGATCCTAATTTTGAAGCTTCTGAAGAAGAAAAGTTTGTTTATTAAAAATCTACACTAACTCAGCAATAAAACTGCCATTGAACTCAGAAAGGGTAAGCTTTGTCATCTGATGACTTGCCATGCTTGCAGGGGTTTTCAGGGTTTGTTTAGATAACTTCTGTTGCAATAAGAGCAAACTTCTATTGCAATAAGATCAAAGAAATATGGGTTCTAATCCTGTCTGTGTTGTGCCTTTTCCTTTTGACTTCCATTAAGACAATGATACACCAGTTTTGAATGTTCATGGTGTCAGTGAAGCCTGGTGGAAACAGCTGTGGTGGTTTAAGATGATACTTTCCCCATCTTCTGGAAGAAAGAGTTTAAGAAACAAAGTGGTGATGACTTAGCTGTCTTAATTCTCATTCCAGCATCTTGGCTTCAGTCACTTCTGTTCTAAAAATTACGGTAGCTGAGAACCTTTGCCACCTCTACAGGACTGAGAACCTCTGAGTATGAGTAAACATCAGTAATATCTCAACTAAAGCCACCAAGTTCATGAGCCCTCATAAAGAAGAGATAGCGGCAGTAGTGCCATGCATAGCTAATGAGTAAAACAAGATCTGAGAGACTAAAACAAGGTCAGAAAGCAAAAGACATGAAATAGTTTATTCCTGTTTATTTACAATGTATCTAAAATGCCCCAAAGTCTGGAGTCACTTTTTTTCTTTTTCTCCAAAGGTGAACAATGCAGTTACTGTAACAGCTTCTGGGCGAGTGGTGAAAAAGCGTTTTAACTTGCTGGATGATGACCCAGAACAAGAGGTAACTGATGTAATGAGTAGGAGCAGTTTGTGGATTATTTAAGACACTTAGCTAGCCAGAAGCCATTCTTGTTTCAGGTGCAGTGGCTGCACATCAGCTGTGTTAATCTTTGATTCCTTTATTCCTCTTCTGAGACGGTCATCATTGCCTTAAATTTTAACTACTTCATTTCCCCTCTCTGTCGTCTTTTCTCTTTGGTTGACTTCTATACTTTTTTATGCTTTTCTTTAAGAACTTGGTCTTATGCCCCATGATATCATCATAATTCTAGGCCACTTCAGTGGCATGGAAATGAGACGCTGATGTGACGAAACATTTCTCTCCATTCCAACATCTTCAAACATTTCTTGCAAAGCATTTTATGAAATGAAAGAAACATTTATTTATTTTTTCCTCTGGTTTAGGCTTCTCTAGTCTTTGATACAGTATCTGCAAACTGTATTTTTCTCTCCCAATTACTTTGATTAGATTGCAGGATGAGGTATTTAACACTTTTCCTTTAAGTAACTGCTTCTTGAGTGAAAACACCACATGCCTCAGTGCTGAGTCTTCAAGAGTTATGAAGAATATTTTTGAGCTCTCCATCTAGACCTGGAGCTGTAATTGACATAAGCACAACAGTTAAAATTCATCAGTTTCTGGCAGTCATTTCTATTATTTTTTTCTGAGGAAATAGATTTTATTATGGTAAATACACAGAAGAGTTCAATATAACCCTTAAGGTCTGCAGTTCATTTCTATCCACTTTTTTAAAAAAATAAAAACTATAGTCTGCACACTATTTTTTTCCTGCTGTTACACTTCATTTGTCATTCCAGTAGATATTTTTTCCATTACAGAAGAAAAAGACTGGCTTGAATTTAAGGAGTATGTTACTGGGTTCATGACAGCGCGATATGATATAGGCAGTTACGGCAGTTACAGTCCTCACCTTTTGGTCTCAGTTCTTCACGGTCACATACTCTGTGGAGCGAGAGAGAGCTTTGAACAGACCCTACAGGTGTTTCTGTGGATGGAATTACCGGAATATACCCATGCCTTCAAAACTAGTAATGTTCTTAAGCTATACTGTCTCTAACATGCCTGCTTCAAGAGAGGATATGGAACTTAAATATGTTTCTTCTGCCACTTTCAAAGTACTCTTTTCTATTTCCTCTACAATATATATAAATTACATCTACTCACACATTAGGATTGTTGAGAACATCACTTTCTTCTCACCTGTTTTAAGGAGCATTGCTGAAATACATTGGACAACTTGTGTTGGGAAAAATGCCTGTTGGGTATCAGGCTGGCGAAGTTTTCTTTATCAGACTAGGCAACTAAAGAACTACAATTTTTTCAATTCTGCTTTCACCTGAAGGAAGAAGGACTATGCAATTTAGGTAGAGGTAAATGTGCATTTGTGTTTGATTTGTAAACTTGAGATTTTGTTTTTCCTAAGACATTCAAAATTGTGGATTATGAAGATGAATTGGATTTATTATCCACTGTGGCAGTTACTCAAATAGGATCTGATGGAAGAGCTCACCTTGACTTCCATTGTAATGAACATGGGATTCTACTTAAGAGTATTCCATTACTGGAGTCCTGGGATGTGGTGAGAATTCCTGTCTTTTGTTTACGCTAACACTTCCCCATACCCATTTACCTACCATTTTTGTTCAGTTTTGAAGGAGATATATAAATAGTGTTTCCAAGTGCTATGAATAAGGTTTGTACAAAAATAATAATTGTAACTGAAACATTTTAAGTGTTCCATCAGACAGTAGTTCATTTGTCTGAAAATCTCCATGATTTGAAATTAAGATTTTGTTGTTGTTGTTGTTGATTTGTTTGGGGTTTTTGGTTAGGGGAGGGGTTGTCCTTACATATTTCTGAAGTATTTATGAGCTTGAATACTCACCCTCTAGCTAGTTACATCAGCTTAATTTTACAACTTGTAAATAGTCTCACTAGCATAACTTGATCTACTGATGCATATAATTAAGCATGGACCTCACTGTGCATATGTTTGGAGAGATGGAATGGGCTGTTCATACAGTCTTAAGTTTAAGTGGACATCCAACTTAGATGATCTGAAATATTCAGCACCTTTGGCACCTTTTCTATCATTGACTGCATAGGCAACTTAGGCTTTGAATTGTGCGTAGATTCCTAAAATAGGTATGTGGGAAAACTCTCAAAGTTTTAAAAATCTGTCTTTCATCTGGAACAGCAGTCTGCGTGTATCCACACAAATTCCTGTCTGATCGCAGAGGTCACCAATGTAAAATATTTTTTGTTCCCCAAGGAAAATGGTACGGGTATTAGCAAGTCGTAGAAATGGAGACCGCAATCAGATTTTTTTTTTCTCATTTCAGACTTACAGTCATGAAGTTTACTTTGACAAAGACCTTGTACTACATATAGAACAGAAGCCTAACAGGAGGTTTAGTTGTTATGTTTACCAAATGGTCTGTGATACTGCAGAAGAAGATGAGTGTTCAAGCCATGAAAAAACAGAAAGAGTGCTTTATAAAAAAGGAGGGAGAATATTTGAATATATTTAACACATAAACTACAACTACAGAGACTTCAATTTGGATGTTATTCAAGGACTTCATACATGTGAATTAGTCAACTACTGGTTTTCAGGCAGGATTTAATCTTCAGATTTTGTACTACTACATGAGGTTTTATTTCTTTTTTCTCTGTAATATTGTACACTTTCTAGGCCATAATGGCTTTTCATGTATTCACCAGTTCATCATTAATGCTAGATGCAGCATTTATTGGTTCACTGCAGCAATTGGATTGAAATACTGGACATCAAGGAGAAAGATGTGGATTTACTGATCATGTACCATCTGCTGCTCTCTGTCTTACGTAGTTTTACCCATGCAATTTTAATACAGGCTCGTAATTAAAGTATGTAAAACCGTATAGGATAAATTCTGTGTGTAGTATTAAGATGGCAGAGTTGCCATTAAACCACTTAGACAAAATCCTTCATTTGGTTTTGTGTGAGAAATAAAATCACTCAGATTTTCCGGTTGTGTTTGTTTTCGTTTAAAGAGAAGTATTAATAAATAATGTGATTTTACTGCTTTTTCTATAAACTTTTATTTATATATATTATACATATATATATATATATATATATATATATATGTAAAAACCCAAGCAATTCTTCGGTTCTCCCTGTGTCAAGGGTGAGGAGTTATTCAGTCTGAGCCAAAGCGATCAGCTGCTCAGCCGGATCACTGTGTGCAGCCTGTCTGAGGCGCGGGAGTTCCATGGGGTATGTTCAGCTTCTGCAGAATGCAAGCTTTTATTTTAAATTAAGAAACACACAACCCCACAACACAGGCTCTGGGCTTCATGGTGCTAAGAGGTGTTTCAAAATGCAAGCCAAAGATGGGCTCAGGAGAGTAGCTCTTGGAGGGATGACCAACATTCCATTTCTCACTGCCACCACCATTATCACAAGCATGGTAATTCTGAACCCAAATATTTCTCTTCACTGCAAGCTTTACTAATGAAGTGTAGATCATTCGAGCTGACACAGCAGTGTAGAGCTCTAGAAGAATTATAAACATTCTCTCTTGTGAGTATTTATAAAAAGTGTAATGCAAAATAAGAAGTGAAATACAATTGTGGAAAGAGAAAGAAACAGAGACCTAAGAATGAAATGAAACAACAGTAAAAATAAAGAGCAGCAGCAACACTACTTCCACCCTAGCTTCACTTAAGTTTTCACTCATATCCAGGGAAGAGCACCTGTGCGTTATGTGCTACTATACAAGTAAGAGATGAGGGTAAAAACTAATAGGAATCTATATGCTTGGGGAGAAGATGCAACTCTTAAGCAGATGTGGGTACTTTATGTTCATTTCTGTTTGAATTACTAAAGCCATTCCTCCCCGAACAAGACATTTAAACTTCGTGGTTTATTAAATAGTGCAAGTACTGCTCATCAAGAGTTACTGTTACTTTTCAGTTACTGCAGACTTTTGCAGTGATACTCTGCTAAATCAACAATTGTACATCAGTATCCATCTTTTGAAAAATGCAGCCATTTGTAATGACCAAAAGGCAGCCTGGACTTTGATGAAGAAGATACGGGCTTTGTGTACGAAATTCTGTCACTCTAAACAGACAGTGTGTTGCTGCATTACAGATAATCGCAGATATTCCATCCTGGAAGGTCACACAGACATTTTCATTCAGAAACAGGAGAGATGTTTCTGTGTAAAACACTGTGAAAGCTATTTAAGAATAGAGTGTCCAGAATGACAAGCCCTGAACGCTTCCGTGACTATATTCACAACCTTACTTGTGAACAGGCTGGGACACCAGAGAAGTAGAATCACTTAAAGCTTATGGGTTGCGCTTTTCAAGCCGTGAGCAGCAGTGTTGCAGAGCCCCAGAAAATTCTAAAAATAAACTATGAGCAGGAGGAAAATCTTGACCACAAACCAGTAGTTTTTTACATTGTTAAAAATAACTCTGTATCTGAACTGAAGGCTTGGTGGCAGCCCACCTGAATCAACAGCAGTTTTTTCCAATTAAATTTTGAAACGAACCTCATCCACCAGAAAATGGTAGTGCTTTACTTTGCCAGGAGATTTTATATGTAAGCATTTTTGGTAACTGTTGCTGGCAGGGCTGTACTACTGTGCAGTATCAAATTGATACGAAATTTGAATAAACGCATTAGATCTGACCTGTAGACCTACAGTTTGATGTCCATTTATCATGATTCTAGAGCACTTATCTTTCTCTTTTTCATCATGTAAATTAGGTACTTGGAAATCTCTTACACAATCTGAATAATTCAGTATACTAAAGAATAACAGTATTTGAAAAGTGGAGAAATTCTGAGGATACTCATGTGGTTTCCATTACAGCGGGAAAATATTCTTGTGCACATGCCCAGCATCATTATCTCTGCAAGCACGGAAATGTGACATTACTACAAGAAAAGAGAAACAAAATTGCTTTAAAAAAACAGAAATAACTTCTTAAAATGTAGTTTATTTCCCATTTATAAATTCAGAAATTAAGATGAATACAATACAGAAGATAAAAATATTCTTCACTTACCATGAGCAGTAGCTCCCTGCTTTATGACTAGGAAACCCATTTAGTGAGAGTTTTCCGTTTTATAAAAGCGGACTGAGGAACAGTTAGTGGGAAATTCTGAGTTCCCGAACTTCCTGTGTATTTCGGGGGTGCTTACCACTCACACCATGGCTTCCACAGTCTGCAGATAAAGCCTCAAGTAAAGCAGTCTCAAGTAACTGGACCAAGTGTGTACTTCAGAAGACTGAAGCTGAAAAGCTTTATCTTCATTAGCACTAGATACCGAAGGAAAAAAGTATGTATATACATATATATATAAAAATGTAAATATATATATGAACTGTTAACATAAGTATAGATTCTCAAATGTATATTTCAAACATAACATTGAAGAGACCTTTGCCACTTTTGCCAGCATTCCCAATTGGGGAACTTCACCCAAACTTTCTGCATTTTCAGTGTGGATAAATGTTTATTCTTTTTTTCTGGATATGGCCCATTACTTTAACAGCACAGTTTCTTGACCATTTTATTCTCATTTAATCTTTTATTTTTCTCTTGTTATTGAGAAAAATACCATTTCTATTACTTAACAGTAACTGAAGTCTGCCAAAAACTCATCAGCAGGAAACTTTTCTTCCTTACACAATTGTGACAGCTATCCCACACAATGGAACAGCTAATGAACAAATTGATTTTCTTCCCAGTTATGATAAGGATTGCTATTAGGAATACCTGCTAGAAAGAACACCCATTTAGGGTGGCATGTAGACTGGGTGTATTCTTAAAGAGCAGTTGTGAGGAACTGCTGTTAGCTGCTTACAGCAAAGTCTCTGGGCACTCTGCCTGCAAAAGGGAAAATGTTGGTTTAGTACGTAAAATGTCGTGGACTAGTGAATTCCTGCTGGATTTCACTTTAGGTTGTTTGATACAAGCTTTCTGCTGTTGCCAGAATGTACAAAACCTAAATGATATGAGCAGAAAAGGGGAAGAAGTAGTCAAAATGTGGTTTTCTAAGGCCAAACCACAAAAGAACTCACATTTTTTTCATAACTGCCAAGTATTGCTACAGTCACCAAGATAAAAACCTTTAAAGAACTTTTTTCTGGAAGATGCCTGAATTGATCTGATAATGTCTGTAGCAATGCCTCACTAACAACAATTGCACAGCATATCTGAACCTTTTCTGAACCTTTTCTCTGTCTCCATGAACTGAAGAAATGTAATGAGCCCCTGCTAAAACAAAGAATCCAGACACTTCCTGCAAAAGCGTTACTTTTGATGAATGGATGAATAGTACAGAAATTGTCAGCTAGCCCTAATCATACCTGAAGACAGTTTCTGTGTATCAATATGAATTTCAGGTGTCTCTCCTGATACACAGACTGAATATGTTATGAGTAGTAAAAGAAGGAAGCATGTATCCCAGCATTTAAAATCAATGTTAGAGATGTTTAAGGGAACATCTTTGTTTTCCAGCTATTTCACAGTCTTAGATTTTCAGAGGACTACTTGAGGCTTTCTGGTTGCTAGACTTGGCATTTACGCAACTATAACTTTCGTATTTATTTCTGCTTTAGTGAAGTTACAAAATGATGACCAAAATAACCTTCAGGAGCTCTAGAAGAATTTTCTGCTATCACTTTCTAACGTTTATAGATTAAATAAGTTTAAAGGAGTCAAACTGTTTACTTTGAATAATAGGAGATTAAAATGAACTGCAAAAACAGAGTTTTTTTAAAAATAAAAGGAACTAGGTATCCTGGCAGAGCGAAGAGTTACAATGATACAATTGTTAAGAACTACTTTGGTTGGTATAGCTTAACAACTCATTTAGTAAACTGGGAGTACAGATGCCTTATTCAAGCCTGAGTGGGATATTACATTTTAGGGAAGAGTAAGTGCACATTCTTCTCAGGAAGAGAAAAAGGAAGCATGGAAGGGGAAACTAAAATTCCCTGGAATTACTCCACAGAGTGCCTCAAGAGCTCTGGCTTACTTGAGATGCTGCAGGAGAAGCAATGCGCTCCACATGATCCATAGGACCGTAGGCTCACCCGCCAGTCCCCAATAACAGCTGCTTGCCAGAAGCCAGATGGGAAAATTATTCTGGTAACATGTTTACTTGGACGCTCCACATTCAGACTCATACATTGGCAGTTTTTCTGATTATCTTCTGGATCTGCAGTTACCCTCGACTTTGGGTATGTACACGTGTTGCCTACCTCTAACACACAACTTGCAGCATGGCTGCAGCACATTTCCATGCTCTGGGGCAGAGATCTAGGAAAATCTCGACTGTTGACACCACATTCTTCCCATTTTAGCCCTTTATAATGCCACTGTCTCTTCTTTCTACTGCCTGGAAGCTGACTTGATTTTGTAACTGTCTTATAAACATTTACTTTGTGGACAAAAGCAGCATACTTCCAGCAGTTCTACTTCAACAAAATTGCTTTCTTCCCCGTCACACACCCCCCCCCCTGCCCCCGCTTCCCCATGATATCTCAGTGATCGGCTTTCTGGTCAGAGAAGCAAAACTGGGATCCCAGAATTGCTACCCCTATCTGTATTTGGTAAACACAGGAGGAATTTCCCAGTCAGTGCCTAGGGACTGGAAAGATAGGTAGGACTGATTTCTCTTGAAAAGACTTGCTTTGAGCACAAAAAGAGCACACATCCTGTCTTTCTCTTGTCATTGAGTATATATTGAGTGACAGGGCTGCTGAGCAGTGGGGAAGAAAATGAGAACACACAAGTTAAATAAAAAGTGCAAGCAGTAAAATGTTATAATCTTCCTTTGGCAGTTCCAACTTCTGCCCATGGTTCCACAATTTTCAGAATTTTTTACAAAATACTTTTGAATTATTAGAAAAATACTTTACAACTCACAGAAGCAAAATGTCTATGCATTGAAGCACAAAAAGTTTCATTGCACAGGTAACAATGACTGGCTTATAGCCAGTAAGGAATATTGGACAAAAGCTACACTATGTGCCTTGTTCTATCCCAGCAAAAGCTCTCTCAAAGGTGGGGGGGTAAGTAAAGATTATTTCTAGGAAGGGTCCCATTCAATAGTCACAATTTTTGCAAAGGTAGATTTAGTGCCAAAAAGAGTAAAAGGATCATTCTGGTTTGTTTGTGCCATTCAAACACTAATTACTGAAACTAATTTGTCGGTATTACTCCTGGTAGGATAACTTCTGAGGGAATATTTCTAAAGCTTCCACAAGAGTCAGTTGAGTTAACTGCCAGGACAAACCTGGCTGGACTATCTCGGCAGTTTTGTTTGTTTACAAGATGAAGAGCCATCAGGCTTCTGAAAAACTCATCCAAATGCTTTGAAGGACACTGTAACTAGTCTGGAATGTTCAGTTCTAAGGCTTGGATCTTCAACGACTTGTCCAGCATGGAAAAACAGATAAAGTTGTAGATGGTAAAAGACTCTAATCTCATTCTAACTACAGCTCCGACAAATCGGCAACTGGTCACTTGAAATGAAAAACACTTCCTATATTCAAGAAGTTACAGCAAAAGTACAAAATAATGCTCTGTGGTGACAGGGTGTGTTGCTTTGATAAACATTCATGTACATTGATGCCTAGGCTGCTCTCTCAAAATGCGTGAATGCTGTAGCAACAATGGCAGAAGTTGCCAAGTAGCCACGTACTGCAGACACAGTACAGGCAGGAGTTCAGTGCTGCCTCTTCCAAATAATCTGTGAATCTTTGGTTTGTAGGTATTCTTTTGTCTGTCTACTTTGTAGGTTCTTCCAGGTCTGAAGTCACAGTTATCTGTGACATCTGTTACTCTTGGCTCCTTTTGTATTGCTGATCCCGCTCCTTGCTTCTCTGCCCTTCGAACCCCATATAACCCTGCATTTCCTTGCACGTGTTGGGGACTGTGGTCTACCTTCTGATTTTCCTTTTTTTCCTACGATTCTTACTTGTTTATCTTGGACATTGGTGCGTTGATAGCCTAAACAATTTAAATAATACGTAGAACGGGGGATTGCCGAATTGGGAGGGTTTGTGCCAGAAAGTGTTTTGTTCCTGTCAGCTAGTTTCCAATCGATAAATAATTGCCTGGTTGGCGTATTGCACGCTGCAGACTCCATGTCTCTTACATGCCTCTAACAGGTTCTAGTTTTCACCAAAATTGACAAGGCTACTTTGATACACAGAACTTTCCGCAAAATTTCTGGAATTCACTGAGTGCAGTTATTTGTTATTAGGTAACAGATGGTGAATCATTGTCAAGTTGAGGGTATAAATCCTTTTCTTGCGTAGGCCAGTGGTAAGTTTGGCTTGCGTGTATGATATTCCAATGCAGCAACCCAAAGAAAGAAGTGCGTGTTAGGCGATGTCCCAGCAGAACTGCCAAGAGGGAGCACCGCACTGGCAGAGTTGGCACTGCACTGGAAAAACCGTTCTAGGAGGCAGAGGCTCTGGGAAATGTAGAGATGACAAACTGCTGTGGCACCTGCCCATGGTAATGGTTAACAAGAATAGGTGTTCATTGATCCAAGAGACTTGAAGGCCCCATACAGGCTTCATGCCAGGGGGGGTTAATGTTCCAAACAGATTACCAAATGCATCATTTAGCCCTCAATAGTCAGCTGTATGATGTCGAGTTCCCACCCCCGTGTAAACATGCGCTGCCCTTGGACAGTGGAGCCTTATCCATGAGCCACAGTGTCTCCAGGAGCACATCTGCTGCAGCACAGACTTATCCACAGCCACACTTTGAGGTGCATCTTTTGCAGTATGGCCTTCTCCATGGGTCACAACGCCTTCATCAACATCCTTGCTCCAGCATGGCCTTGCCCACAGTCACCATCACTGCAGCCTCTTCACAAATAAATCTCCCCTGTCATGGGCTCATCCATGGCCACACACTTTGAGTTGTTACAGCATAACCCCCTCAAAAGCCACAGATGCTTCAAGGTGTACCTTCTCCAGCATGGACTTATCCCTGGCTCACAGTCCCTCCAGAGGTATACCCGCTGTGGCACAGGCA
>VWZZ01007762.1:179456-216336 GCA_013399095.1 Psophia crepitans | reverse complement strand
CCCGGGCTGGCACGGAGGGCGCCCGGGCGGGGCGGAGCGGAGCGGAACCGCGGGGGAGCCGGGGCTGCGTGGGGCCGGGGCTGCGGGGCGCTGGGCGGACAGCGGTGGACGGCTGGAGCCGTTCAGGGAAGCCAGCGCTCCCCGAGAAGGCACAAAGAGTCCCTTGTAATAAGCAGAAACTGCTATATATGTTTTTTTCTGCAAGCACTTGTTTACCCTGGCCTGGGATTGCCTCGCACTTTGAGTAGTGCTTGCGAGGTGTGTTTTCCTAGTCGGCCTGAATTTACGCAAGCTGAGAATCGAAATGCCAGAAATGCTGCCCTAGGAAAACGTCTCCCTCTCCTTTGGCTCTGTCCCGTGTACCAAGAGGAGAAAGGAAAGTTCAGTACCACTGAAGCTAGATCCAGGAACGGGGTTTGTGCCAAAGAAAATGCAGCACCATAAGCATCATTAAAATGCAATTCATCAGCTCAGACTTAGAGTAAATTATTTTGTAAAATATATCCTTTAAATTAATTCTTAATTCTGTTGCCTAAAAACCATACAATGATTGTGATGCAGTGGTGGTTTGGGGGTTTTTTTTAGACTGTATGAATTTTTGATTGCCTAGGGTTCAGCCTTGGACAGACTTTTAAATGTTTCCTATTACACTTACAACATGAACAGTATCTTTTTTTCCATCCCAAAAACCTAGTATTCTAGGTTTTAAGTGCAGGGGTGTTCCTCGAGGCCAACAGGAATACTGCAGTTCAAACTGTGGTTTTTCTGTCAGTGTAATTCAGTAATTCCAAGAAAACAACTAAATTAGACACATTATAGTTGATAAACAGTATCAATTTAGGAAAGAAAGACACAAAACTCTCAGTAAAGTTTAAAAAGCAGATCATGATAGATTACTACAGAGGGGCTTATCTGGCCTGTGTATATATTTAAACTAGAGCTAAATATTGCAAAAATATGGGCACTGGACGGTACCTCAAAAATCCCGACATTTTGAAGTGTCAATTTACGCTAATGGCATTGAAACTAATGGGGAAATTTGACACAGATAACAGCTTCCAACAGTAACTTTTTATAAAGTCATTGACAAAATTCTTGCTAGTTTCAACATGAGAACGCCTGAGTGAAACAGTCTCCAAGAAGGGCAAATAAATACCGCAGAGAACAGTGGAAATTCTCCCATAGTTTTACCACTGACTTTTGAGGGGAGAGGACGGGAAAGATGTTACTGTTCTAAAGTAATGAAGAACCTCTGGAGACCTACAGCATAAACGTAAGCAGGAATATTTTTTTCTTTGGAACAGAAGACAAACTAGCATTTTGTCTAGACAAACTTAGAGAGTTTAGTTTTTAATAACCTATTTACTTTTGCTTCATCACTGAATGACATATTGCATTCATCCAGCCAGAAAACTTGTCCAGCACATCCGGACATTCATTCCAGTGGAACATGTTGTTTGCATCACATGTGTGCTCGCTCGCTCGCTCTTCGGCAGGAGCCCAGCCAGCCAGAGGCTGGAAGATGCAGGACAAGTGGGTGGCTGTCTAGTTCTGGCTATGAAGGGAATGTTGTGATTTGAATGTACACTGTACATTTCATTTTTTCAATGGGAGTGGGGTGTGCACTCAGCTTTGTGGCTTCAAGTTACAAATTACCATTGAGCAATAAACCCTATTTTGAAGGTCATTTATATAATATTGCTCAATAGGTCATGGAAAGTGTAATTTTAGGCTATAAATAACCAATGAGAAACACCTGGTGACTTCACCAAGATACATACTACTGACTGTGATCAAACTACTGTATAGACTTTTTGAAGAAAATTGGGGGAGGTTTTCTGCAGCTTTGTCATACACATTTTCTTTGTACTCTGAAACTCAGTTTTTCCCTGTGTCCCAGAGTAAGGATGTTGCCTCATGCCATGGGTAGGTAAGGATATATGTAAAGTAAATGGGAGTTTACCACAGGTAAAAAAAAAAAGGAATGTGTACAAGGAATTAATTGATAATTTGGGGAGGAAATTGTATTATATAACAAGAAAAGCAAAGTTTGAGACTGAAGGAGTGTTGCAGTAAATCAGATGAAATATCAACAGATAAGATACCACTGTGGATCTGATTCAAATTTGGCTGAGAAAAGTCTACCATTGAATTCAAAGTAATTTGGATGAGACTGGGGAATAGGATACCTCTTTGTACACCTAAAAGAAAAAGAAGTCTTTAAGTAGTTAAAGCAGAAAAGAATAGCTAATAAAATATCTTGGTAAAAATTGTGTGAAGAATTTGAAATAATAACCAAATCATTAATGTCTGTACAAAGGATAGAAATGTATTGTTGGTCTGTAGGAGGTAGAAGGGATGATGATAATAACGTGCATATTGGGAAGTAGATGTGCCCTGATAAAAGTGTTGTATATATCTTGTCAATCAAATGAAAAAGTTGTAGGCATGTTAATACTTAATATTTGTGGATTGGTACCTGTAGGTAAATGACACCTGAAAAAACACTGTCAGTGTACAGTAATTGTCCAGATGATTTTCTAGACTTAAAGTGGGAAAAACACAGACAATAAAAGTCTGTGTGCGTATTGGTATAGCACCATTCTTGAAAAGAGTAAAAGAGGAAAAAACCATGAGGGGAAAAACACATTTTAAGAAGGGCTTGAAGGAATAGTAGTGTGATAGAATGGGTTAAATAAGTAAACAAGGAATTCTGTCTTATTTAACATGTGGAAATATTGAACAATGACCAGGGCATGCTCCAAAGGAGTATTTGGATGCTAGTTCCTGTTTGGCCTGCAAATGATAATGTTTGGTTCTCTCCCAAAGGACTAATTAAGGAACCCATCAAGATATACTGTGGAATGTTACTCACCTAACAAAAGAATTGTTGAAATATCCCTACTTTTTTCTTCCATTTCTCCGTTTCAGCTTTCTCGACTCAGACATCTTCCTGCTGGTTGGTTTGTGCCAGTTCTGGCCCTTGGCAGACCCATAAACTGAATTAACTCAACTAGCAGAAAACTAACACCCACCTGCCCCAAGTACAGTTAGTTTCAGTGGGAATAGAGGGTTGAATTCCCTGTACAAAGAGTCTCAGAAGTGCCACAGATGGGAGAAGGGGGATGGTGGACAATGTGCAAGAGCAGGGAGGAGAAGTGAAAATCTTATTTTAAAATAAGCATAGTCTCTCATCTTGAGATCACATCTAAAGATAATGCTTGCTTTGAGTTATCTGACAAACGTGATTAACTCTGCTTCAAACATAACAAAACTTCTCTTCAAAGGAAAAATGGCTAATGGTTGGAGTTTCTAACATCTCAAGAAATGGAAGGACAAATGACTGCTAAGCTGTAAGGATCTCATCACAGGCAACTTGTGAAGGGGCAGCTCTCTTGATGAGCTTGGTTTGAGTCTCTCTGAAATCATAAAAGGGCGCTTGTCCCACTGATTCCCAAAGAATCTAGTGGGCATTCAGAACTTACTGAAGGTAAGCAACACGAGCGGCCAAGAAGGAGCAGGAGAGGAAATGGGAGGAGTGAAGAGGAACATTCCCTTCTGGCAGCTGTGAGGTGCTGTGCAGGGCACCCCCCATGCACTCACAGAACCACACTGTGCACCTTCTAAGGTGGAAGGCATGTCATGAGCCACCCATGACACCTCCCTATAGCACATGAAGCACATGCCAGTCAGAAATACTAGAGAGCTAACTCTAGAATTCTGCTTGATACATTTGACGAAGAACAAGTGTCCCATGCCACGTACAAGGTCACTCTGCCTTATGTGACATGCTTTAAAATCAGGATTTTGAAATATCCCAATACTATGGACTGTATTGTAAGATGGAGTAAGGAGAATTTACTGGGAAGATCCTCATAGGATGTTGAGGCTTTTTTGGAGCCTTTTGGCATACCTGCTTTACAAAATCAGAAATCATAACCATTAGTACTACGTTAACAGTCTGATGCAGGCAATTATTTCAATGTTAACAAGATATAAGACTATCATATCACTTTTGAAGAACTATTGGAGGTGATCATAAGCTTGGTGTGCTAATCATACCTACACCACATAGACTGATTACTGTCAAACTGTCTTAAAAACAAGGCTTCTATGTTCCTGATTTTGTAGGATTTACTATTGTTACTTTTTACATGTAGAAAGCTGAGAACTACAAAAGAGCTGTATTCTAAGGGACACTTTCATTACTGTATTATATTTTCACACAGTATGTAAAAGCATACATCAATTTAAAATTTGATTGTAGTCTGGAAATTTCACTCGTGAACAGTGTTTTCTTTGTGAATTATTTAGTGCAGTACTGTTATTTCCTGGCATGCATCCAACTAAACAAAAATGTGTAAACAGAACTTTGAAATTAATTTGTCCTTTATTATTATTCATAACAGCATTCAGAATGAATATCTTATTTACTTTTTATAACCTATGCTTTTTGCATAAAAATCTAGGGCTATGGAGAAATGATGAGTAAGGCATAGGAGAATCACTTAAGTAAATTCTTAATCTTTCAATTATCAATTTGCAATTACTTTTTTTTTTCAGTGCACATCTATTTCTAAATGCTTGGAACAGGAACTTTTTAAAAAACATACATATACTCCTACATATATTCCTATTCTTTTGTTTTAGTATAGCTAATTATCTATAAAGATTTGAATATAATTTCATAAGTGGAAACCTTAAACGAGGATGTGATGAATCAGATGAATGGAGCTCAGTCTTTTTGCTCAGGCAATACATTATGGATGCGGGCTACTGGTCAAGTCATCAGGTGTCCTCATAAATATTGTCCCCTGTTATCTGAATATACTGATGTGCTGTCACACATCCAGAATTACTACCTAGTTTGTAATGAGATGTCCCTGGGGCTTCAGTGATCTAATCTAGTCTGTGTGTGTGTCCTGTGGAAAGCACCTGTGTCATACGACAGGCAGGGGACAGTTGTGGCAGGGAAGGAGCAGTGAGGACCTTGAGAAGACAGCTTGGCAAGAAGCAGCTCTAGGTTAAGTTATTCTTATGGACCATCTGGAGTTAGATCACTAGAAATTGTTTTGTTCAGACTGGACAAAAAACTGTCTGCAAGAGTTATTAATGTGAATACAGGCAAAAACCCCTTACATTCGTCTGACAGTGTTGGAAGAGTTGTAATTGCCAAATCCTTTTAAGAGTCAGATTATGATGCCCTTATGCTGAGTAGCATTTTCCCATTTAAAGTAGTCCTGTCAATGCAATAGATAGTCCTATAAATATCCACACAATTAACAAATAGCATTATCCAAAGCTGGCAAAGAGAATGGATATTAAAAATTCATCTTACATGCTTTCTCAATAGGTGGCCTTCTGGGTATAAGAATTGACTAGTAGGAGAAAAATAAAAATCCCATGCAGAATCCCCATTAGATCAACTTAGGGAATGAGGAAAAGATGAGACCAAGTTGTTTGCAGTTCTTTTTTTGGAAACACACTTATGTTTTTTAAAATTTGAAAGAAATCTCCCTAGAAGTTATATTTAAGCCTCAGTTGTATGTTTGGAATATGCTATGCTATGTGTAGGAGAAAAAGCCTTTTAACAGACTTTGAGAGGATTAAAGGTTGGATTTTCCTGTATTTTACAATGAAACTATGTGAATGATGCATGATTATTAAAATCATACAGCAGTTATCCTATAAGGCATAAAATCTTGTTTCTGTTCTTTCTTCAGCTATTATTGTCTACAGGTTGCCCTGGACCTGGAAGTGCAGCAAACTCCTAATGAAGTTCATACATGCTGGATTAAATACCATAGCTATGATTCTTGCAATTGTTTCTATGGTAGCTGCGTTTGACTACCACAATGCCGGGAACATTCGTAACATGTACAGTCTGCATAGCTGGATTGGGCTGATTGCTGTTATATTTTATGCTCTCCAGGTCAGAATCTAACTGTATTTATAAACAGGTTGTAAATTTGAAGAATGTGTTGAGTAATTCAGGCACAATAGGCCCTCACTAATACACTCTAACTACTGGGATACCTGTTTTACATTCTGTGATTTGGCAAATTAGCCTGTAAATGTGCAAATACTGGATCCTTGACTTCAAAGAAAAATGTATTTTAAAGTGTATTTTGTTTATTTCCTGGGACAATGGCAGTTTATTTACTATTCTGTTATACAGTAGTGTGTGCTCTATAAACTGCTGAAGGTAGAGCAAGTGATTCGGTTTTTTGGCAGCGTATTTAAATACAGTTAGAGCTTTTATTAAGAAAGTCTTCAGTGAAGTAATTGTTTTTCTTTAAGTAGTCACTTCTTGGCCTCAAGACTTTTGTTTATCAGCAGAGCAAGTGCAGCAGGGAGCAGTGCAGATCTAAAAGATCTGACATCTGAATGAGCTACTACTAGCTAACCAGTCTTCCTGAATGAGCGAAACTTTTATAAACGTTTGTTTTCATGCTTGTAACTGCTCCTATTGGCACAGTATTAGAGTTATCATAATCTAAAGTGAGCTAATTTAGTCTGTTTTGCACTGGGCATAAAAGAGCAGGGATGCCCTAATATTTAGTGTACATGTACAGGTGTGATATTTCTGCATATACATTCTGATATCCCTATATTGTGTTATTACACTATGGAAATTTATTTTGTTCCTTCAAGTTGTGGTTCTTAATTTTCTTGCCAAAACACTAAAATGAAAAAATATAAGAATTATCTGGTGACCAAGCACAGAAAATCCCCAGCTGAGGGATTTGGGTTCTGTACTTTTATCCTTCACTGCTCAGGCTAGGAGGTAGGAAATAGTGCTGAAATAGTGTTTTTAACACTTAGAAAAAAGAAAGCGTATTGCAGCATTGTTGAGTATATTCTTTGTAGTTGAATAACAGCTAATGAATAAGAAGGAACAATGTTAAGATTCTCCTTGTCCTAATAATGTCGTTATTTCAGGGAAATCTGTGCTGCCACGCAGCATTTTTTCTAATGTTTAGGATAGAGAATTATGAATAAGATCTTAATTCTACTTTTCATTCTGCTACTATAAACATGATCAATGGCACTTAATGCCCTGCCTGTCTCATCAATAGAACTGTGGTGTTATTTCCTCCAAACTGGGATGTAAGTTTCCAGTCAGAGACTGATGTATTTAAGTGACTGAACACTGTTGTTAAAAAATAGTCATAAAGTAGTATGCTCATAGAGAAGACACTTGGCATTTGCCACAAATGGCATGTCAATCTCAGAATTGAAAAATTCTTGAGGGGCAAAGCTCACATAATACTACACCTATGGGAACAATAGTGTAAATATATTGTTTTTAAACCAAATGTGTGTTAATACAGAATAGCACAAGGACATAAATTTAAGAATTAGGCAGAAATGTAAAACGATGACTGTCTCTTGGGAATCAGTGTCTCTGGAAAGAAGTACTCGGAGATGACATGAAGCTCAAAATGAGTTCTCACGATGCTCTGACAACAGAAAAAGCGGTCACAAAAAGACAGTCTAATAAAAGATTGTCTTAACCGCCATATACGGCATTGGCAAAACTAATATGGAATGCTATGGTTTTTATTTTAGTGTAAAAAAAACCACAGAAAAAAACCAATAAAGAAAAACTGGAAAAGTAATTTGAGAGCTGGAAAAACTACCTTTCAGTGAAAGACTTAAAAAGGTCCAAAGCAAGATCTAAAGAAGATTAAGAGATGACTTGATTATGGTCTATTAAAAAGCTTCCTAGGGGGAAAATACCAGGCTCTGTAAACCTGCATGGAAAGACAAAACAAGGCCTAAGACTGGAAGTTAAAGCAAGATGAAATACAAATTCATGCACGATTTCTAATTTAAGAGCAGGGGTGAGTAACAGCAGAACAAACTAAAGAAGGGATGCAACCTCAATATGACTGGGCAAGCCAGTGACTGAAACCGTGTAATATGATTGGTTATCTTCCATCACAAAAGTGGCGCTAATGGGAGGACTTATGTCTCCTGAATAACTTCATGCCACCCACACACATCTTCATTCTGTAAATGCCAACTGATTGATATATTGAGATATAGACCATTGCCCTCCTAAAGACATGTACTTTTACCACAACACTTCACAAGGTAAAATTTTTTGTAGTCCACTCAAGTCAGAACATTAGACTGCCTTCTGATCTTCATTTATATGTAAATCTGTAACAGAAGCAGAGAACAGGACTTGATGATCAGAGGGCTGAAGCCTCTCCTATGAAGACAGGCTGAAAGCGTTGGGGTTGTTCAGCTTGGAGAAGAGAAGGGTCCAGGGAGATCTAATCGCGGCCTTCTAATACCTAAAGGGACCTACAGGAAAGCTGGAGAGGGACTGTTTACCAGGGAGTGCAGTGACAGGACAAGGGGTAATGGCTTTGAGCTGAAAGAGGGTAGATTTAGATTAGATATTAGGAAGAAATTCTTTACTGTGGGGGTGGAAATTCTTCACTGTGAGGAAAGACATGGAGCTGCTAGGAAAGACATGGAGCTGCTGGAGCAAGTCCAGAGGAGGGACACAATGCTGATCAGAGGGCTGGAGCACCTCTCCTACAAGGACAGGCTGAAGCAGCTGGGGTTGTTCAGCCTGGAGAAGAGAAGGGTCCAGGGAGATCTAATCGCGGCCTTCTAATACCTAAAGGGACCTACAGGAAAGCTGGAGAGGGACTGTTTACCAGGGAGTGCAGTGACAGGACAAGGGGTAATGGCTTTAAACTAAAAGAGGGGAGATTTATTTTGGACGTTAGAAAGAAATTCTTAACTATGAGGGTGGTGAGGCACTGGAACAGGTTGCCCAGAGAAGTTGTGGAGGCCCCATCCCTGGCAGTGTTCAAGGTCAGGTTGGATGGGGCTTTGGGCACCATAGTGTAGGGTGTCCCTGCCCATGGCAAGGGGTCGGAACTAGATGATCTTTAAGGCCCCTTCCAACCCAAACCATTCTGTGATTCTATGACTTGAAGAGACTAAAAATGTAGCTATTCACACCTTTAATATATGACTGCATTAGTGACACTGAAAACTCATGTTTCCAGTACTTAGTTTGGTTGCAGTTTCAGCATTACCAGTAAGTATGGACACTGATACTAGGTGGGATTATTTATAAAACATCACCTGTCTGTGGCCCAGGTGCTAATCCAGAATTATTGCTTTGGTTTTGATGGGAAACACATTCAGAAATAAAAATGCCTTTTTTTTTTTTCAAATCTGTACCTGAAGACATCTTAAAATGGAATTTATGTGATGATTTTTATTCTGCTTGGAAGTGCTTGAGTTTCCCATATAACTGTGAATCTTTTCTGTGTTTAGCTTTTCTTGGGTTTCGCTGTCTTTCTGCTCCCATTTGCTCCAGTTACCCTCCGAGCAGCTCTCATGCCAATACATGCTTATTCGGGTCTTACCATCTTTGCAACAGTGATTGCAGCTGCTCTCATGGGAATCACAGAAAAGCTTATCTTTTCATTGTAAGTATTTTGTTTTTACTTGTTTATTAAGGTTATTTATTGCAAACTGTACTTTCATTTGTGGAGAATAATAACCATCTAGTACTGGGACATTGTTTTGTTCTGTTTTAAAAAGACCTCCTACCTAGCAGGAGACTGCTGTTTTTAGACCAGGATTGTCTTTAAAACAACTGACCCTTTTTTTCCCTTTCAAAGGACAAGTCCTGCATATAGTGAATCCCCACCAGAGGCAACTTTTGTCAACTGTCTTGGTCTTTTGCTTGTCATATATGGTGCAATTATTTTGTGGATGGCAAGCAGGCCCCATTGGAAGCGTCCGCCAGAAGAGAATGTTAAAGTTCTACGGCCCATGGGAGGGACTCCTGAAGGCACAGAAGCGGAATCCACAATGACAGATGGTAATAATGCAGATAAACCTGATATGAGGATCAGTAGTGAAGCAGCCAGAAAACAAAACCTCAAACTTGATGAAGCAGGTCAACGATCAACTATGTAAAGAAAATACAAAGAATAACAGTACTATTATACTGCCAACCCCTCTGGTTCCTTCCAATTTAGCTATATTGATATACACATAGCTTGGGGTTTTATTTTCAGTATGGCTTGCTTAAAGATACTCAAGTTTTCTGCATATGAATTTAAATTCCAGTAAGTCCCAAATATATTGGTTCAGTTCAGTCCTCATTTAAAAAATGAGAGCACAAATGACATCACATAATGGGAAAATCACATAATTGGGAAATGTTTTTCATATCACTTCTTAATTTAATGCTTGTATCTTTTATAGTCATGAAGAGTTAAGAAGATTGAGACTAGATTTTGCTCTGACTGATTTTGCAGGTTATGAATCAGAGTCATGAAGTATACCAGACAGCAGAATTTAGTTGGTCACACATAATTTTTCTGGTAATGTTCACTTTGTTAAAACCCTGATTTCCCTCACCAGCTGCTAAGATCTATGGAACCTGAGGTCACTCAGCACTTTGCTGAGTTGCACCATAAAAATGTTAGGCTAAAATTTTGAATTCAAAAAAAGAAATGAAAGTTTGCCTGCTACTTTCATTACATTTATCTTTCCTATAAAAAATTCTCGGTTTTGGGATTTTTAATCACAACGTTATCTGTTGACTTTTTAACCAACTCTACCAAATATATTGGATAAAGACATTTGGCTTTGGGTTATGTGCAGTCATTACTGAAATTTAAGGAAATTCTAAGACATCCAAATGCAGAATTTATCTTATTTGGAAAGCTATGGATACACACTTGGTAAAATATGTCTCACTTAAACCAAGTCCTCCTTTTATCCCAGAAGGCAGCATTTTACTATCTTTGTTTGATTGCACAGTTCTATTGATTTATGGCACTATAGCAGAAATTAGGAGGTTAGACACCAGAGAATACTGCTAGCAGTTTCACAGAAGAAAGGACCTTGAAGTGAGAAATGCTTCCTCCATGAAACAGCTGAGCTTTGCTGATTTCATTAACTGAAAGCCAGTTTTGGAATTTCCACACTGGTGTCAAAATCATTATCATGGGCATGAAGACATACTTCAGTCTATAAGCAAACTATAGAAATTCTATGACTTTTTAATTTGAAATTAAAGTGCTTAATAATGCAGTTTGAGTCTCTACTGGCACTTTACTTTTATAGCGCTCTCTAGTAATCAGACTACTAATGTATTATGCTCATTCATTATTGTCACAGATATAAACAATGCATATTTTTTACTACTATAGAAGAATAATTATTGTAGACTATTTTGATTACATATGTCCAAAATGATAAGCCTTTCTATTATAAACTCTTGTAAACCTGCAGAGCCCACTGCAAGTCCAAATTTACCACTGTTCACGCTGCAATATAAAGTTTCAGACAGCATACAATTTCCTATTTTTTAAAAGACTACATGAATTTTTATCTACTTCAGCTTTTTAAAATGTTTATACACATTAAAGTTTAGCAAAGATGCAATTTTTGTAGTTCAGCATTGAGTTAGTACAGACAGTTTTGGTCATGAGTTATTTTGGATCTTCTCTGACAAGAAGCACCTCAGTTCATGTTACTTGATTGGTAATAACATTTAATTATTTAGTGAATGCAGTATGGAATGCTAGCATACTAAATTATATGAAAAACTTTTCTGCTGTACCATTTGGTACTAAAGGACTACATCCCAGAGTTCTATGTTTTCACTTACATATGTTTGTGGATGACTGGGACCCATCCTGCCTTGGTGTATTGTTTCAGTTGAGAATATACCTGCTTTTAAATGCCTTAGAGCAGAATTCTGTTATGACAGAAGGAATACTATCCTACTGTGTGAGCACTCCTTCTCTACCACTATGTGCAATGGATCAAAGAGCTTTTGCCCTGTTTCTCAAGTTCCACACAATTATCTGTCTTCCCTAAAATTGTTCTGCGCAGCTTCAGCCTAAAATCCAAATAGTACTGATAGCAGCTTTCTGAAAGAAGAATGAGCACTTGTTTTACATGACATTAGTGCTCAACTGACACAACACGATTATGCATCTATTACAAATTTATATATTGAATATTAAGTGGGAAGAGGGATTCACAGTAGCTTCTGGAGAACACTAACTCTCCTGTCTTTTTTTTTTCTGATCTCGTTATGTTCTGCTCAACACATCTGCTTTTTTTTGTGAAATCAGTAAGCATCTGACAGCTGGTGGATGCACATTTAGTTTTTGTGAGAGACTCTCTATTAACACTTTTGAAGTGTAACAGGTGAAGTGAATAAATGAACTCAACTGTTGTGGTAATTTACTATGCTAGCTTTCTGTACTGCACTCACACAGGCAACACCATTTTGAGTTGTTACGTATTGACCTGTTACTGTGTCTCAACCACCTATGAAAATGAGCTCATTCAATCCTTGCATAGTACTAAGTCATCTAACAAAAACATGTGTTCATGTGGAAGATAGTCACTTGACTAAGGATTGTTCCTGAAGAAATTCTAACTGTACAGAATACTGGGGAAAAAACCCACAAAATCTGTGATTTGTTACAATACTGATTTGGATGAATTGAAATTAACAGCTTTTAGGTAAATGGTTCTAAATGCTGTTAAAGTTAAGCTATAGTAACCAGTACGCCTTCTCTTTTCCATTTTATTCCATGTACTGTTCAAGAGTAATGATACTTGAAAAAGAATGGTGGCATTTCTTCTCAATTCTGATAGTACAAAATATTGAAAATCAAGGATTAGCAATCTTTTGAGGGTAGTCTGCCAGACTGTATTTTTGTTTTTCAACTTTGAGGTTAAACATGATAGTTGAAACTCAAAGAGAGCTGGAAGATTCCATTCTGGGAAATTACCATAATCAGTGATATCTCACGTGTATGAACTGTGGGCTTCTGGCTGCTTTGGTCTTTGGAAGGTCCCCGTGAGATGCGGTAGCTGTGAGCTCCTCAAACTCAGTGTGTGCAATTTAAAACAGACTGAACATGGTACAGACTTTTGGATTCTGTTCTAATAAAAAGGTTTTTGAGTGTCCTTGTAACATATGAGGTTAGTTCAAGTGCTAAATAAAAATACATAGAACTTGGGAGAGTAATTTTCTCTACAAAAAACCATATTCCTAGAGCTGCGTCTCGAAGTGGCCTTCCATTAACATTCCTTTCATGCAACTTTTCTTGCCTGTATTTATATGTAATAGTAGCAACATGGGAAATAAAAAGGTATCTCTTCAGAGATATAAATGGAAGGTAGAACTCTAGCTTTTTTATCAGGATTTTTCTGTATGTTTGGAAATGTTCTACATTGTTGTTTTTACAGGGACATGATTGTAGAGCTTACATTTCCAGTTTGGATTCCTATAAAAACATAGGAAGATACAAAACCTAACCTTAAAAGAGCTATTTTTTTAAGATGCCTGAAAAAAAAATTTTTTTTAATGTATTTACATGCTGTCATGCAGTACTGCACACTAAAGCAGAACAGTGCTTTTTCCAACATTAATGAAACTGAGAAATGATGGTGCAAATTAGATTTTAAAACTGAATGTACAGTAATTACATGTACACATTTTAGAGTGTAAGATTACGTATGATACTGTAATATGGATTACTTGTTTACATGGATATTTTATTGAGAGACTAAAAGATATTGCCAAATATTTTCTATTTCAGAAGATTCTTTTGCTTCTATTTCAGAAAATTCCTTCCTCTGTTTCTAACTGTTCATAAGAACTTAAAGAATTGTTTTATTGTTTTGTTACTCATGGTCCTTATTTGTAGATGAAAGCAAATGTTTAATGACAATGTCTATTGTCCTTATTCTTTTTTGTATGTTAATAAAGGTGATTTTTCAAGCTTATGATACCACTGAGTACAGATTTATATTATGGTACTAAAACACAACCTTCTAAATTTGACAAAAGATCAAATTATTCTTATGATTACTTCTTTGAAAACAGGAGCACAGTTGTACAAAATTTCCTACATATTTCTTAATTCCAAGTATTCCCGATGATGTTCCTGATTAAATTTATCTACTCTGTAGTGTTAGAAGGATAATCAGTATATAACAGAAAGTGAAGGAATTCACTGTATAAAGAAAGAAACTGTATTTTACCTTCTGATCATAATAGAAATTCCCCATAGCATTTCTTAGAGGGGGGAAAAACCCCAAAACTACAGCAAATAAGGGAAGACCATAAATTCTGATGTATGATGGACAAATAATGCACTCAGATAAATAACAGCCAAACCAGATGCAGAACGAAGATTTTGACCCCATGGAATCTTCTGACCCAGATTTAACATCAAGTTACTCATCAATAGCTCATTGATCATAAAATGCTATAAATGGCAAAAACATCTATATGAACATATCAGTAACAAGTAACAATTATGGTGAGCATGTTCTTGAGCTTAGTAAGATTAATTGGAAACTCTCCTAAAAGTGTAAAGCATAAACTGATTATCCCTGAATTTCATACAGCTGTTGGCTAAAACTTTTCAGCATCGTCATCATGACGGAAGAGTAAAAAATACTGTTACAATCATCAGTATAATGGAAAACTTGCTGTATTCAAACCTGACAATTCCTTGTTTAAGCAGCTTATAACTTCTCTGAACTGTCTCCTGTAGGCTGGACTTTTTGGAGAAAGTTCCGGTAAAATAGTCCATGTTTTTTTCAATATGTGGATTACTACAAAATTCAATAAAAGCTCAATTGTATTCACACTTGAAAGAAGAGACTCAATATTTTGGCAGGAGGACTGCATTTGCGTGGAGAAGTGGTTTTTATAAGTAGTTGATGGAACTCTTGTAACTTATGTACAGATTTTTCCATATTATGTGTTACGGTATGAGCAACACTTGACCTGTATAAGGTTAGTGGGCAGTAGTGAGGGGTAAATTACTATATAGGAAGAGACTAAAGTCCAGGTCAAAAAAATAGATGACAACCATTCCAAGCAATGTGGCTAACAGAAGAGAGGAGGTAAAGTTGAGAAAATCCAGTTACTGCTGTACACATCTCAGAACATTTGTTGTAACAAAAATTGGCAAGGCCACAGCTCACTCTAATAGAAGTAGAAACGACTGGTATAAATTTCAGTGAACTCACATTTGCCAACATATGCTAGCTTGCGGCTTGAGTTTACAGTTGAGTCCATGGCCATGTATACTGACTACTCGTTGGCTCTCAAATTCCATCTTTTGCATATCGCCAAGTCAAGCAATAGCTATAAACAGAGCTATCAGAAAATGGATAAAAGTTGTGAAAATGTCTGTAATTTTTATTTCAATTTTCACTAGCATTTCATTCCAACAAAAATTTTCCATCTAGCAGTACTCAAAGTCTGCAGGACGTTATTAAATAGTGTGATTAATAAGCAGATTTTCAAATATTTTTGTAGCAGATGATCCTTCTCATCCATGTATACAAGCAGTAATCCACTAGGTGGCAAGCACTATCAAAACGGCCTTTGACAGATGCTAGTCTATCATTGCTTTAGATGATACATTATGATGAGTCATCTGCCTAAAATAAAATTACAATGTTAGTAGACATAAACCACACACTTATGTCAGAATTTATATATTTAGTTTTATATTCTTTTAAAAGGCCCACTTAAAATACAGTATTTCTTAATTTTTTATTATGGAAATCAGTTTATTGTGCTCTACCTCAGACGACTTAAACTCCTGTTTGAACTTCTGTATAAATACAAGCTTGATTAAAAGTTGCAACAAAGAGAGCATAACAGCATGGAAGTTTAGGGATAAGCTCATATATAAGATATGAAAGTAGCAAGAATTAGGAAAAAAAGGAGCTTCTTGTACTTTTGCCATTTGATCTTGCAGTCTCACATAAAATTTGACCCTTAGAAAGTGAACATTAGTGCCAATTTCAAACAATCAAAAAGCAAAGTTTTCCGCTCTAACACATGCTAAGAGTTCCTGTTTCTAATTTACTCTGTTTGTGAATACTGACTTTGTAAGCCTGTTTTCTGATATATTCCACTGAATATACTAGTGTCAGTACTAATGAAAGCTATTTTGTACACAGTACACTAGTGCTACTTTTTGATCTGACTTCCTTACCTGTCCTCTCAGGCTACACTGGAAGATATTTTGTCTCCTATAGCTAACTATGGCAGTGATTTCATGGTGTTAGTAACAGTAGGAGTACTGATGCAGACAGGGCACTATGATTTTTCACAAAGCTTAATATTCATGTTTAGATCAACAAAGTGGCAAAATTCAGTGTAATTCTGATTCTCCAAGACACTACTCTCATTATTGCTATTACTATTGGATCTGGTAGAAATACTATGTTAAAAGACCTCCACTGTAGGTATCCTAGCAATTCAGCTTCAGTGCTTGATCTTTAGGTTAAAAACATCAATTGCTGTTGCAGTTAAGGGATAGTGCATAGCTCACTGTGGCAATGGGAGCGCTACAACTGTCTGGCTAGTTTCTGAGCAGATATAGAGAACAGGATTAAAAATACAAGAAAATGTACATGCCTGTTTATTGCTGTTATTACTGCATCTGTAATGAGGAATTTGAACAAAAGTTCAGTAAAACACAGCCCCTGAAACCACTTTAGTCTGTCCCAAATACAAGACTTCCAATGGATAATAATTCATATAATGTTACAACTACCAGGTCCCTGAACACACTAATAGGCCCTAATGGCCCTGACCAGCCTCACGTGGGACCCTCACCCACACAGCCCTGGACTATGAACCCAGGGGCTCTAATTAAGCTCAACCTGGATGCTTCAGTCCTTGCCTGTGCCCTATTGGACATGACTTCCTGGCCTGCTTTTTGTCTGAGTCCATCCCCATGGACCTGCCCAGTGATCACAGGACTCTGACCCTCAGTGGGTCCATGACCTATGGATTGGCTTTCCAGCATGACTATCAACCTGCCTCAGCATGATGAACTTGCCTGATGATGTTGAACCTGGCTGCCATTTCCAGTCAGACCTCACTGCTCCCTGACAGCAATTTTCTTGTATATTTAGCCAGTACTCTGAACTGGATAGATCAGTCTTCACGGAGTAATTGCTGTAGGCAGGCAGTGGCTTCTCCACTTAGAACTATTTCTTCTCTTCATATAGTTTTATGGAAATACTTTGCTTAAAACCCCTTAAACTTACATTTTAGTTATAATTCACAAATAAGGGATGAGGTGCATGAAATGAACAAAGATGTTTGCTGGAAAGCTGCTTAATAAAAAATAAAGCACTTTTATTTTTTCTGTGTTTACAGAGCGTTCACCACTTCACAGGTCTCCATACCTCGTAAGAGCAGCAATTGGAAATGTGTGAGTGTGCTGCTTAAAGTTTGTAGCAATGTAAAATCAGAGATGAATCTTGTCCTCACTTTACTGCATACTGTAAGCAGAAGTTGGAAGAGCCTTGCAAAACAAAACTGCAGCAGCTTTCAAAATGCTGCAGTAGAAACCTTCCTAGCTCTTTTGTCTGTACTGACAGTTACACAGTTGGTGACTGGAAATGACAACGGTGCCCAGCAAAGGCACCGTTACACATGGATTTGGATGAATTGTCCTCTGCTAGTGAGCAATGGGACCCTGACAATGGCACTGCAAGTGCTTGGGAAGAATTTGCCTATCCACAAGACTGTAAGTGTATAACCAAAAGCAGTATTTGTCTCAAAGAGTTTGCATACAGACCTACATTCACAGGCAATACTGGCAGTCAGCCACTCCCACACCAGGGGTTCAAATCCCCTGCAGTAGTGTTATTCCACTTTGAAAAAGGTATCTTTAAGTAAGAGTTGCTTCCACATTTTTTTAGTGGACTTGAGAGAGAGTAGACTTTAATATTATTTCAATCTCTGACTGCACCTTAAGTCTGTTTGCACCTGCTTTTTCTAGAAAATCAAATATTCTTGCATAGAATTGCATATAGTGCTTATTTTGTTCTCTTCCTTGGTAAGCCTATGCCAGTCATCAGGGAGTCATGCGTACCGTGTTTGAGCCTCTCTATAATTTTCAATTGCTACTCAAGTACTAACACAGAAATGAAGATAGGAACCTCTGTCAGGGAATGTGCATATGGTTTGAGCTCTCCACAGCTGTGCCCAGGTCTCCTTCCTAAGTTAAGAGGTGATTAGAGTTCAGACATTTCTTCACATTTTCCCTACAAATTGCACTATTTTGCACTTACTATCATTAAGCTTTCCAAGCTGCTGATTTACATGTGCTCCATTCACTAAATAGCATTTTTCTTATTCCAAGCTCCCTTCTCCCGTTCTTCTGAGGACATTTTATTCCAAACTTTGTATTCCCTGAAACTCTGCTCTAGCAAATAAAACCTTTATATCTCTGAGTATGTTTTCTCTGTTTTATAGCCCTGGTAATCAGTCTCCTGTTTTGGGGAGGGCAAGTCAGTTTAGTATGAATAAGGCAGTTCCTCCTAATGCTTTGAAGGACCAATTCACTCTGAAGTAAGCTCTTGTGGAATGTAATAGCTGGATACAAAGACATTTTGTACATCGGTCCAATATGTACAAATTCAGATTATATTACAAACCACACTGTTAATTTTATTATGTTGTCAACATGTTTATATGATAGTTATTTGCATCATACTTAGCCTTCCTTTGCCTATCTCTAAACATTTATAATATCCCTAATCAAATTATTAGTAATGTTTTTGAATATGTGGGACTGCAATAATAAAGAATACTTTGGGGTTTTGATCTAACATATTGAATTTTCTATTAAAAATATTTTTTTGTGGCTTGAAAGTCAGTCTGTATGTAAAATACATAGAATCCATCCCACCAGCTACATCAGACAATTTTGGTTACTTGAAATCTATAATTTGAGGTCTGACCCATTTTGAGAGAAGACAGCTTGTGTAGCCTCTATGCAAAACACTAGGAAAAGCAGAATCTTCAATTTGTTCTCTTTATAGATTTGTTTATTCAGAAAGAAGCTTTGAAATAAAAGGCTTTGAAAGGCTGGCAAGCTTGCTGAACAATGAGTTGTTATTCTTTGTAGGCATATTGTCTTAAAAATTACAAGAAAACCTGTTTCTAATGAGTAGAACTCTTATTTTTGAGAGAAAATAAATGGAGGAGTTCGAGAGGAGATTTTTTCTTGGCTTTTTTTTTCCTCCTGAGGCTGCCTGTTGCTCTTATGTGGAAGTTTCCTGCTGATTTGACTTTTTATTCTGCTCTGAGACTGATGCCAAGATTTACATGATTGCTGTGGATAGGAACTGGATTTAGCATAAGGAAGATAACTGCTTTTCCCCTAGGGAGAGAGAGAAAAGGGAAAGACAGAGTGGGGCACATAGACAATATTATCTGAAGCTATATTCTTGGTCAATTATTTTATTCAGCATCTATTTTATACTATGCTGCGACTAATAAAAGGCAGGAAAGCTACTGGCCTCAAGCCAGGAACACAGATAAGCAAAGAAACTATTTGTGCTTTAATGCACATGTCCAACTATAATGGAAGCGATATACTGTTCTTATATAGAGCTGGCCATAGTGCATCCTGTAACATATGTGTAATTAAGAAAAATTACCATTAGAATTTGCCAGGTGGAGATTTGCCTTATACACCAGGTTCTTCTGCAGAGAGAAAAGGGTGATTGTAGAAATGTGCATCATTACAGTTATTTCATCAATTTATTGTCTGTATAGTCTTTTGTGCATTCTTTGATTTTGGATTACATGCTCTGAACATTAAAACAGGGGTTAAGATTTTTGCTAATAAGGCAGATTTCTGCAACATGAAATCATTTACAGCCAGTTGTCAGACTCTTGTCTTTTGTTAACCTACAGTACCTATGGAAAATGCAATGTTTTGAGATGCTGAGGTATGTTTGCATCACAATGCAGGGAACTTCACAAGCAAAGCAAGACTCCACAGTAAGGAGACAATAAATACTAAGGGCGGAAGGCAGTTTGAGGGAGTTTAGCACGAGAGGGTATAGGTTTTCAAATATAATTATTAACAGATCATTTAACAAAATTTTCGTAATTTTTCTAATTAAATCATACACACTGAGTAAATAAAACTAAATCCAATAATTAGTCAGCAACTAGATAAACCATAAATAAATATTATCTACTTAGTCTAAAAGTTTAAATCCAGTAATTGGAAGGCAGTATCATATTACTGAGGTAAATATTCTGGAGTTCCTAAACTAGAAGTGTATAATAGAAAAATGGGCAAGAAATCTCCATCATTCCTTTTTCCTTCAGTTAGCTGCATGGACAACAGTTTGTCCTGACATTAAAATCAAATCATCTAACTAGAATGACTGATTTTTTGGGGGGTTTGCATCTTGTTGATTGCAAAGTTATGATTATGTCGTAAAATTTAGTTATGAAGGGTAACTGATCCTTTAATTGAGCTTAAGGTTCCTGGAGTTTACAAGTTTATCTGAGTGTCCTGGTTTCAGCTGAGAGAGTGTTAATTTTCTTCACAGCAGCCAGTATGGGGCTGTGTTGTGGATTTGCGCTGGAAGCAGCGCTGATAGTGCAGAGATGTTTTTGCTGTTGAGTGATGCTTACACAGAGCTAAGGCCTTTTCTGCTTCTCGCACCGCCCTGCCAGCGGGATGGCTGGGGGTGCGCACGGAGTTGGGAGGGGACAGGCAGGACAGCTGACCCAAACTGACCAAAGGGATATTCCATCCCATCTGGCGTCATGCTCGGTTTATAAGGGGCTTGGGGGAAGAGGAAGAGGGGGCCAGTGGCGTTTGGAGTGATGGCATTTGTCTTCCCAGGTAACCGTTACACGTGACGGAGCCCTGCTCTCCTGGGGATGGCTGAACATCTGCCTTCCAAGGGGAGTGGGGAATGAATTCCTTGTTTTGCTTTGCTTGTGAATGTGGCTTTTGCTTCACTTATTAAACTCTTGTACCTGAACCCACGAGTTTCTTCACTTTCACTCTTCTGATTCTCTCCCCTTTTCTGATGAGGGGGACTGAGCGAGCGTCTGCGTGGTGCTCAGCTGCCGGCTGGGGTAAAACCGCGACACTGAGCAATTGGTACTACCCAAAGTTTTAGTGAACCCTCTGTTGTACTGAGACTCCTCTGAACACAGAATTATTTTGAAGAGAAACCTAAAACCTGATACAGAGCTACAAAACTACCACGAGGGTTATGGCAGATTCACTAGCATTGATCTACCTCTCAGAACCATTTGCTTTCTTTTCAAACCATGGTAAATTGAAACTTGGTTTGGGGTTTTACATTTTTCCCGCATTTTAGAATGGAGTGATGATGTGGATCTCCTCTGTTTAAAAACCTCTTATTTTTCACTACCTCCTGCTATATCACATTTGACTTTAATTTCTCTTTCATAGAGAGCACTACAGGGGACAACTGTGCCTTATTTCTCCCATTTTCCATGGTTGGCTAATGAGATTTCTAATAATGAAATTCATGGCAAGAGATCTCACAAGGAAGTTCAGAGAGTGTGAAGTCTAGCTCCTGTGCACTATTCTGACCTCCTACAAATTGTAAGTTGCAGGCCTTTAATCAATAATTCCCGTATCAGTTCAGAAGTTGTGCCTCAGGTATACAGAAAAAAGGCAATTGAAGACTTAAGATGATAGAATATTTGTCCTACCCTAGATACATTGTTTCAAATTGTAATTAATAAATTTTTTTTTAGGTACCTGATTAATTTATCTACCCTCAGCTTCTGATCATTGGGTTTTCTCTGGTAACTAAAGGATCCTCTACTATCAGTTGTTTTCCTCCTCTACAGATATTTATAATTAAGACCAAGATAATCCGTTATCTTTTCTATGAAGCTAAATGGGCAGTTTGCATATCAAAAAGGTGGACTGTACAGAATAAAGTGTTCATTCAGTCCAAAATGAAAGAACTAATCTCAGAAAATTAACTAGTTGGAGAAGGATCACTTTACACCTCTACACAGGGCTATAACCAAGCTAAAACCTTTAATATCTCAAGGTTGGGCTTGTCATTGCTCACCCAAACTGTCACCATATTCGTTATATTCCAACAGAGTTCTTCAGGTTCAGTGCAGAGGCAGAGCAAGTTCATATTTATTCCTGCAAAATAAAATATAAAGCTATCCTATGTATGACAATGGTGGCTTTAGACACGTGCTCAGATAAAATTTCCACAATTTCATCTGAAAAATACAGTATTTTTTTTACTTTTGTAAGGATTTGGAATAAAACTGACTTTTGTAACAGGGTAATGGGTCACTTTCTAGTAGTTCTGCTGGTCATTTCATTCATTCATACAGTTCAGTGCAGGACTGGGAAAAAACTGCCAGCAGCTGACAGTACTTCTTTGCCTCAATTCTTTTCCACACTTGCAGCACAAGTCAGGGAGGTGACATTATGAAGATGAAAGACAATTCAGCAGACTGATCAGAAAGACAAAACATCAGATCCTGTTTCCACCCAACACAGGAACCTGTCCAATGAGATTTTTTAGAAGCAACCAACCAGCCATGATTATAGTTAGCAATATAACCAGGAGAGCCTTTCTGAAATGAAATGAAAAAGTGTCAGTGAAAAGGAAACACTGTATGTAACTATATATACACCACATCAGTGGAAACTACCTAGAAACTTAGTGCTTTCCTATAAAATACACAAAAAACATCAAAACTCTTAAATATATGTGCAAACTGGATTTCAAGCAGAAAAACAGAAGTCTGGCTGGCAGCCTCCCAGCTTTCCAGATCACTGCTGCTTTATTAACTGAGTCCTATTGAGCTGTTTTTGCAAAATGATGAGCACGCTGCTCCTATACTTAATAAAAAAATATAAATAAGTATATACTGCAAGGATATTTTCAAGAATATTACTGTGTGTTGTTTCATACCAGGCAAAAAATACCTGGAAGGTAAACATGAGTTTATAACAGTATTTAACATCTTATTCCACTACCACTGTCATGTATATCAATCATCTATACAACTGGAAATTTAGAGATGTCAAATGATGCTACACCAATTAATTATGTAAATGTCACTGGTTAACCAGATCATTCCACATGAGTTTTAGGGCACTCAGATTTGCTTTGTATGACCAACATATCTTTGGCAAGAGACTGTTTTGACATAGTTTCAGTTGACAGCTCATCACATGGCTCTTGATCACTAGCTCTGTCTCATTTTTCTCTTTCTCTGCCTGGCTGTAGCAGCGGTCTACCAGCAGGTGTAGCTTCATCCACTGCCAGGTTCAACTGAGTATTCAGACCTGGATTGAAGAGCTAGTCCAGTTTCTGGTAGACACACAAAACAGGTAGCAGAGATAAATGACTGCAGTCTGTGGTTCCATATATAATTCCTGACATATTTGATTTGGGTATACTTTCTTCTGTATATGGAACAGACAGATTTCTGCACCACCAAACAAATACTCATGTCAGAGATGCTTGGAGTATGTTATTAATTTTTCATGCTCCTGGACTCAAAAGTACCAGCATGGATATTCTCACAAGACAAGCTTATCTGCTCATTGTGACTTAATGGGTTTTTATAAAAAAATTTCGCAATGAAAAAGGCTCACAGCTGAGGCACCTATCTGTATGCAACCCTATCTGTATATAGGCAGGTGGTCTCTGGATAATTCAGAATGACATGGAAAGACAGTGAAGTGGAGAAAAGTAAACAGGTAGGCAACTTTTACTGTTGTTGTCCATACAAGGCCAAGTGCAGGGTCCTACATGAGTTGGCACAATCCCAAGCACAATTACAGGCTGGGCAGAGAATGGATGGAGAGAAGCCCTGAGGAGAAAGACTTGGGGGTGCTGGTTGATGACAAACTCAACATGAGCCAGCAGTGTGCGCTGGCAGCTCAGAAAGCCAGCCGTGTCCTGAGCTGCATCAAAAGCAGTGTGGCCAGCAGGGCAAGGGAGGTGATTCTGCCTCTCTGCTCTTGTGAGACCCCACCTGGAGTACTGTGTTCAGCTCTGGGGTCCCCAGGACAGGAAAGACTTCGAGCTGCTGGAGCGAGTCCAGAGGACGGACACAAAGTTGATCAGAGGAATGGATCACCTCTCCTACAATGAAAGGCTGAGAGAGTTGGGCTTGTTGAGCCTGGAGAAGAGAAGGCTTCAGAGAGACCTAATTGCAGCCTTCCAGTACCTAAAGGGGCCTACAGGAAAGCTGGAGAGGGGCTGTTTATCAGTGAGTGCAGTGACAGGACAAGGGGTAATGGCTTTAAACTAAAAGAGGGGAGATTTAGATTAGAAGATTTATATCAGGAAAAACTGAATGGGTCTTTGGGCAACCTGGTCTGGTGGAGGGTGTCCCTGCCCATAGCAGGGGGGTTGGAACTCAAAGATGATCTTTGAGACCCCTTCCAACCCAAACTATTCTATGATTCCAGAGACTGCTACTGTCTGAGATAACTACTGCTTTGGAGTGCCATGATTGCTTTACAATTCCAAACCAAACTGATGATCAATCGTTCTTAGGACTGTCTTACAGTGTAAGTACTATAGGACATTAGAGGAAATATACAGAGACCAAGGCAGGTACTACTTTTAGATTGAGATTTCCAAGTATTAAGATTCTTCTTCAAGTGGAGTTTTAATGAAACTTAAATTACAAAAACTCTACCAACATATTACAATAAACTCATCCTGTAATATAAAATTCAGGCACCAGAAAAGACAGAAACAGAGACTTCCTAGAACATGCCTTAGGATGATAATTTCTGATAGTAACTAACCTACCAAATTCTAAGGTATCTATAAAACTATAACTTGACATAATTCAATAAAATTTAGCTTATTTGGAAGTCAGATGGACTCTAGAATCATAGAATTGTTCAGGTTGCAAAAGACCTTTAAGACCATCAGGTCCAACTGTTAACCTAGCAGTGGCAAGTCCACCACTAAACTATGTTCCTAAGCACCACATCTACACAACTTTTAAATACCTCCAGAGACGGTGACTCAACCACTTCCCTGGGCAGCCTCAGTGCTTGACAACCCTTTCAGTGAAGAAGGTTTTGCTTATATCCATTTAAACCTCCCCTGGCACAACTTGAAGCCATTTTCTCTTGTCCTATTGCTTGTTACTTGGGAGAAGAGACCAACACCTACCTCACTACAACCTCCTTTCAGGTAGTTGAAGGGAGCGACAAGGTCTCTCTTCAGCCGCCTCTTCTCTCAGCTAAGCAACACCAGTTCCCTCAGCCACTCCTTATTAGACTTTTGCTCTAGACCCTTCACCATCTTCATTGTCCTTCTCTTGACACAGTCCAGCTCCTCAATGTCCTTCTTGTAGCGAGGGGCCCAAAACTGAGCACAGTACTCCAAGTACAGCCTCACGAGTGCTGAGTACAGGGGCATGATCACTTCCCTACTCCTGCTGGCCACACTGTTTCTGATACAAGCCAGCACACTGTCGGCCTTCTTGGCCACTGGGCCACACTGCCGGCTCATATTCAGTCAGCTGTTGACAAACACCCGCAGGTCCTTTTCTGCCAGGCAGCTTTCCAGCCACTCTTCCCCAAGTCTTTAGTGTTGCATGGAGCTGTTGTAACCCAAGTACAGAACTATTTTATTTCCTATGCATTTGAGGCTGTCTCATATCTCTAATATACAAGAAATTAAAGTCTGGCCTTAGTTATACACTCCAAATGTTAACTTGAGTTACTTCAGAGTTTATGGATATAAGTTCCTTAACCATGACTGTACTTCACAAGTAATCAAACCAGCAATTCAAAATATGAAGAAAGAAAAAGAACATACATTCTAACAGCCCCTTGACTGTAGGGAAATATTACACTTATTTTTCCTTTTACACGTCTTACTATGTATCTAGTTTTTGTTGTAGTTTTGGGTTTTTGCTTTTTTTTTTTTTAATTATAACTAGCTTCCACAGTCCTTTATAGCAAAATATTTCTGTTTGCTTATCTAAGTTTTTTTGGTAGTAGAATTCTTGGTCCAAAGACAACATAATTATTTAAAAGTTATTTAAAATTTGTTTTTGCTTACTGCCAAAGTTATCACATAAACAATGTAAGTTGGATTTCAGCAAGCATTTTACTCTGAAACAGGTTTTTTGATACATTGAAGTGCAGCTGCATTTTTCCCCTGAAATAAAGGCATAGAGTGGTTTTATGAATACTGTCCATATTTCAAAGACTTATAAATCCAGTACGTCTATTGTTTATGTAATAAGATTTTTTACCCAACTATTCACTGCAAATTTGACTTAGAAACTGAAAGTTAAACTTTTTTTTTTTCTCATATGGATTAACTAGTAGGGCAGCTTTACGTGCCATCATCTTGTTTGCACTGATGGAACTGACTGTTCTTCTAAATGGAAGTCAGTAATTAATTTTTGATGCCTTAAAAGTATAATAAAATCCAACTACTGCTTATTCAAAGATGTATCTAGACTGGAAAATTACTGCATAATGAGATAGGGTAAAAGCCAAATATCCACGTGCTAGTCTGTGCAGCTGCCCCTCAGGTGTTTTTAGCGTATATTTAAGCACAGATTAGGTTCTGTCAGTTTGAGAGGACTCATCCCTGTATTCTAGTTGTAGTAAAGGTAAAAAAGCAGCCAGAACACATACACATTTGCCACTATTTAAGTGTTGCTTACTCATAGACTTATCATCAGTTGCCTAAGATCCAGTTTTGCCAGCTCTCCAGAGCATTTCCCTTAAAACTGTCTTGTACCATGATGCTTACCAAAACTTGACAGTGCTGCAGTCACTGATATACTGAAATCACTATCTATTATACTAGCCAATATTGTCCTGGATTTTTAATACTAAACTGTCTACCTCTGTCCAACCTATTTTATACTTGGATTATAGGACCCACCAGTGAAGAATTATATTTTTTCTTTTTATTTGTATAGCCTACTGTACAGCAAATTCCTTGTTCCTGACTAGGGCCCTATTTATGTCAGTAATACAAACAAGATATCAGAAAAAGCTTTTCACTGAGTACGGTAGATAAGGTCCAAAATACTGACTTCAACTGAGTTCTATGACTAAAGATCTAAGGGAATCAGGCCTACATTTCTACAGTAAGTGTTTTTATATCACCCCAAAGATGAAATTATGAATACTTCTGAATGCTTGAAATAAACACAGTTTCTGGATGAGATTTTTCATCACATTCCACAAGTGAGTGTTGTTTATTACAGTGTTACTACACACACGCAGCCATTTGTTATAGAATAAACAAAATAAAAAATCTTTTATGTTAAACTGGGTCAAAACCACTGGTAAAGATGCGCTGTGATTCATTACTATGTTACTGGAAATCTGACTTTCATAAATATGAAGCTTCCTTTCTGGATTTATAATCAAATCACACCAAATTTTATGTCAGAGAGCTTATCTAATTAGTTTTCACTGACTTGAATGTATGCTTATGTTTCTTAGCTGCTTTTGTAAGTATTTTCTAATGAAAAACAGTGCTTTATACGTATTATGCATGTTATACATATTATACATATATTATCAACACTGTCTCTGACTCAGTTAATAATTTGGTTAAGAGTATCTAATTTGCCATTATCTTGTTCAGCAGCTCTTTCTGTTTTCTATGCCATATTAACAAAGGTATAGAAACATTTTTCTGTCTTCAACTCATTATCCGTGGATAATTTCTTTGCTCTGGAGGGATCTAGCACGATGTTCTGGAAGTTGTTTGAAACATACACAATATATCTAGGATGTTCCTGCATCAATATATTCTACCACCATCATTTTGGCAGGTCCTTCAGTACAAAATTAGTTCTGATTTACACTTAACATCTTTATTCTGTGGCCTCAGAAATTTCTTCCTCCACACTTCCCCAGTCTCCTGACACCTGGCTTCACAGATCTGGCTGTCTTTCTGTTATTTGCTCTGGACAGTCTCTTTCCATGTCCAGCTAAATATGGAATAAAGTATTTCTTCTTAAATGCTTATGCTTTCTCTTTTCCTGATGTTACTGTTACGATTGCAAGCTTGCATGTTTGGTAGCATTTTAGACCCTTTTATTTACCTTTCAAGCCACTTCAGAATATCACATTATTTTTGTCCGTATTTTAGGACATTTAGAAAATCAGAACTTCTTTCTTGCATTCAAATACAAAGCAACAGCAAAGAGAACCTACCTGTACTTTTAAAAACTGAGAACACCAAGGTCTGATTAGTATTCTGAAATAAGTCCTTTAAAAAGGGAAATCTGGGGAACATGTACTTGTGTGCACTACAGTACAGTAGAGATCTTTGGCGTACTGATGACAGAATCTGCAGATTCCCTTTTAGCTCTCTAGGGAGTCCTACGAATTTCAGATGCAGCAGTCCACAGTTCAATTTCTTTCTGGAATGGATTCTTCACAAGTAGGGATAATCCTTCATTTGATGTTTACTCACTTGGATACATTTCTGTATTCCATACTGGCCATATCAGGCTTTTCAATGCTTATTTAGCCTTGCCAGAATGCACTCCTGCATTAGCTGATTTTATTACACTCACACGGTTGAAATGGCACTTTTACTCTATGACCTTCTTTTCATTAGCTTAAAATAACTTTTCAAAACAATTACCTGTAGGCCAATACTTCTCATGCTTGTTCTCAGACTAACAGTCACATTTGTACCATTTTTAGTTTGAAGAGAATGCATTCAGTAGTTTTCGAGGATCAGGCTTTAAAATATATACAGATACAATTGGTTTTACTAAATATTTGCCAATTGCAATAGCTCCTTATTTCCATTCAAACTTGTTATTTTTTCCTCTTCTAATTATAAATAAGTAATATATAATAACCCCTCAAACATCAGTTTCAAAAATTTTTGTTTTGAAATTCCTCCTGAAGTTTGCATCCTCTCTGGTTCTGTTCAAGTTATAAGGTATTCAGAGCATCTTTTGACTTAACCTAATGTCTGAATTTATTAAATAAAACTAATAATAACCTCAATATCTTTATTGTATGAATTATGCATAAGCTAATATAAGTACTAAATGCATGTATTGATAATTACCTACATTGCATAATTGTAATTTATATAATCATACACTGTGTTCTAATCTCAATTAAAATGTATCTTAATCACATAAAATAGGTGTTAACATTGTAATTTTAAAATTATAAAAGCTATACAACTTGCTAAGATTTCAAAAGAATATGCTGTTCTCCTGATAAATACAGCACAGTGTAGCATAATACATATAACACAACATTTTATAATCTTATGGTCAATATAAGACTTAACAATAATACAGTTAAGGAAACAGATTACTGAGCCTTAAAGCAGAAGAAGACTGGAAAAATGGAAAAATCAGCTTTATGCAAACCTTGTGCTGTACCACCTGCCAGCTTGTGTCATGTACTCTTCAGCCATCACTGCATCTCCTGTGAACAATGGAAGATTCAAAATAATCCAAATCAGAATAAGCCACAGTTTTTACATTAAAAATTGCTTAGTCTTCCTTACTGATTGTATTTTGGGTTATCCACTATTACTTAACCGACAAATTTAGTATTGGTAAAGAAACTTCTAAAAGCATTTCCAACATTTTTTTAGCAGACACTAAATCAGAATTTTCAATTGCTAGGGTACCAAATAAAAAAATCTATTTAAAATGTATGTCAGTCCAATGCCTGACATAGCAATTTCTCATTTCTCAGCTTCCTAGTACCAGCACTATTCTTCACAGTGCAGAAACAATTCAAATGCACAAAAGAGTCACATCAGCGTTCTATTGAGTTCTACATGTTTCAGCAAATAAAACAAGGTGATCTGACAATCCCAGATATAGCTTAATCTTTTTGGATAAATAAAAAGCCAGTAAATTAAAGCATTGACTTTCATTTTACACAATATTGTGGAATTTATTTTAATAAAAGGAACTCCAATATCTAACTGATTTATTTCCAACAGTAATTTAGCAACAGATTTTCAAAGGCACAAAAGTCTATTAAGAATGCATCTAATTGATTTTCAGAAAGAGCTGAGGACTTGATCCTGCATTCATTGCAGTCAGCAGTGAAATTTCCATCAATTTAAATAAGAACAGGTTCATACCTGCGGAGACTAGCTGCTATTTATGCCTTTCACATTATCCCTTCCATAGCTAGAGATCTCTTCCTTTTTTTTCGCCACAAATAGTCTACACACTTGATGTGAAGTGAAAATGCTAAGAGCACATATTCTTGCCAAAGCAAAAGAGGAAAAAATACTGGTTTTGTACATACATTCAGTGTAATACACCTTATATTATAAAAAGATAACAAGCCACATTTGCAAATAAAGACAAAGTTTTAACACTTAAGATGAGTGAACACACTGCAACTGCCATTCGGATTTATGGTGCCGTTCTTCACTGAAGTCAACGGGATTATTTATGAGTAAAACAACCAAAAGTTGGAGTAATCATACATAGATCTATTGCTTTACTGCTGCAAAAGTGAGGAAAACGTTATCAAATATTCAGTTATATCAAATAATCAAATAGATTATCAATAAATGAAACACTGTGCTCATATTCTGCTTTATTTTGTAAAGAAACGCAACTGAATATTTAAAATGTATTACTCTAGGGAATAATTGGCTTTTAAGAGAACTGTCACACTGATATATGCAAAGACTAAAATATAGCAGTAGTGCTAACATTCAAATTAATCTAGGTGAAAAAATAAGATAATTAGGTGTAAAAAATTCACAGTCTTATGTTCAACACAGTAAAGGATCAATTTCATCTAAAGGCAAGTGGAGTGTACACCATATCATCTGATCCAAAGTACTGACCTTCTTGATTCAAATGCAAAATGCCTATTCCTATTGCAGATGGAATTTACCAGGACAAAATGTTCAATAGAAAGATTACATTTCCAGTGGGGCAGAAAGGTATCTGTCAGTGTCTCATTACAGCTTTGATACAAACATCTTGGATTTCAATTAGCTTTGAGATAGAACAGCAATAATCCAGCATTGAGACTACAGACAGTTCTTTGTTTCTTACACCATTATGTGTGGATTTTTGTTTTATTTGAAATAAGATACTGTAAGATTTCCAAAAGAAAATAAATAGGAGGAAATAACATTCCAGTCATTTTAACGTCAGAGATATCACTTAGTGATGTCTGTCTGATAACTTTGCACTAGGAGGCAAGGGTGACATCATTTACATTTTTTCCAGCATAAATGAAAAGTGCTGAATTCCTTGAACCGTAAGTGTCCCATCAGTTCCTTTACTCTCACTGTCCCACCTCCTATTATTAACATACCATATCCACTCTGATGCTTTTGATCCTTTTCTATGAAAAGTAATTTGCCTCCTCAATGGAAATAAATAGGAAATTTGCTTTAGTACATTTCAGAGTTCAAACAATGGCCCATAGAAATTTCCACTCTACAGAAGTCATCTTTTAACTTTACAAATTTAGAATTTGCAGTCATTTAAATGTTTACTTCTAAATATTATTTGATATTTAAGAAAACTAGTATGTTCTTCTGAGTGGATTATAGAACAAGGAGTCAGAATGGCAATTTTTAACTGTCACTTGAATATCTGTGACTGATTTTGAGTTAACTCCTGTAAAACTCTAGATAATATTTGTCATCCTTACTTTATATTTGTGCCATCAAGGTAACTGTGAGCTTATGAAATGTGGCAGGAGCAAAATCTCAGAAATCATGCACGTATGGTTCAGTTGTTGATTTCTTTGTTAGTAAAGAAGTTATGAACTGTGCAACACAGATATAATTCTTTAATAACACTCAAAATTATATATGGTGCCTTCCATTCAAAAAGCTTCCTTTCAAATATCAATCACACAGCTTTAGCCATAAGAAATATTGTTATTGAAATAAATATGGTTAATTTGATGGGTTAAGAAACTGGGACTGAGAGAAACTAAAGATATGTCTGTAACCTAGGAATCAGTGGCAAAAAACACTGGGGGCAAAACATCACTTTTCCTCCTTTGCTATCAAGGTGAAACAAATATGACTTAAGTCACTTGCCCCCACAATTTCAGAGCAAGGACAAGAGCTGAGAAAATGGTTCCTTTTATGATGAGTTGTTCTATGTACTACCCACAAGCTAGTACACAGAGAAAGAAATGCTGCAAAATACTTGGTTTATCAGTAAACACAAAAATGATAAACAGAAAATTATAAAATCTAATGGATCTGTATTTTTTTCTTCATCTTGAACGCTAAATGGCTGTTGTAAATATATCACAACAGTTGGTGAGTAACTGTGGACGTATACTAGGAATTAAGCAAGCATCTATAAATGGATTTTTTCCTCACTCCTGAACTGCATCCACCTTCAGGCTAAATAGCAAGAAAATAGATAATACTTTATAACTACAGTGAAATGAAAAATAATTTTCCTGATTAATGAGACTGTTCCTTAAATATCTATCGCACACTTCCACTGACTTTGAAAACAGCAGTAAGTACATTTTGCTCCTACATACATACCTGTAAATACGTGTTGGAGCTTGCTAGCATTACTGGCATACACAATTCTAACAGAAACAATGTTGTTTAATTTTTGTCATATCACTATAAAAATTAGATTTAACAGGTTAGACCCTGCTTTGTATACATAATGCAGAGCAAAACCTGCCAAATCATATGTAGATTTTTTCAAGAAGAATATCTGAACATATTCTATTTCCTGTAAAATAAATGCAAGACCTCACCTATAAACATATATTTAATATTTTATTATAATGAAATTAAACTCTATAAAAATATTTTGCTGCAAGTATAATGTAGTTGATGAATTCTAATTTTTTCAAATTGTTTATTTTTGTAGATAATCAGAGTTTGATTGTAAACTACTAACACTGCATAGGATTCCAGCTTGCTATTTCACAGGAAGGTGTTGCATGAGAAGAATTATACAGGCTTTGTTTTTTTTATTTCCTATACTCACAGCACCATATGAACACAGACTTGGAAAGGACATCCAGAGATATAGCCCATCCTGCTTTAGCAGAATCAGTGTACTTTATCATAAAATAGCTGTTTAATCTGATGTTGAAAATATCCAGAGAGAAGAGATTCCAGTAGCAAATTTAACAAAACAAAAACACAAACTATTTTCTCTGAGAAAAACAGGCTCATATCTTATAAAACTTTTTCTGACAGAAATGACAGATTTGACTCCACAGAAAAGAGAACACTGACAGCAATCAAGACCTATGGTTAAAAGCATTTATTGGATAATAATTTGCCAGCAGTAGAGTAACCACTTATATACATACATACCAGCAAAATACACCTTATTTGCAGGAAATTGTATAGTTCTCTCAGCCTTTAAAAAACTGAAATCAGCCATTTAAATTTCTGACATTATATAATGTGTGCGTTTCATTGTCTTATGGTTTTCTTGAGTCTTTAAATCATGTGTCACAGGAAACGTCTACTTACTTAAGTCTCTACAAGTTCACATGTACATACTCCATTTACAAGCCTTACAGAAGGCCTTTTGCATTTTTGTCTCTTTTTCTGTTTTAATACAGATGCACTGATGTAATCAAGCGTATTGAATGATGTACCATTCAAACCTGAACAGATAACTTTTGTTCAAAATAAACCAAAGGACACCCTGTTTCTTTGGAGCATATAAAATTAAACTAATATTAGCCCTAAACTAGCAAGAGATCGGTTTAGCTATCCAAGTCACATTTACTAATATTCTACGTAGTTTGAATTTAAAACTTTTTTCTATTTTTTTTCCTAGGAATGCACACAAATTTTGCAGATTCTTGGTGACTGATTTTAAGATATTTGAAATGCAACAAAAATCTGAATCCAATTCAAATACAGTTGAGCAGCAACAGTCTTCATTGACAGCCAACCAGATTTTCAGAAAATAAGTTTTCTTACATAAAAACTGTTGCAAGATTCACAGGAAACCCCCTTACAAACATTCCATATTATTATTAAGTGTTAACACCACTGTTAACACGTGACCTCTGTGAACAAGGAAGGTGATGTTCTATTATACTCTGGTAAATATTCAGCCAGAGAGGAGCTACTTCCAGTTTGGACCAAGTCTCTACAGATTTGTTGGGGATCTGGAACACACCCCTGTTACCTTGTCCCTTCTCACTGCATTTGCTCTGCCACTTAAGATATGTTCCAGCAGGGTGCTTACTATAAACCTGATGGCTGCACTAATTGATACAGGAGATTTACTACACTATCTCCTTTTTGCTCAAGTGTTTTATAAATAAGGCCTAGGAGATTAGGTTCTGTTAGTAATAAATACATTTCTAACTATTGATCGCCTTGCAGCTTATATTAAAAGTAAAGATTTATTTAAATTAAAATGTAGGAGATATTCTGCGAACTTTTTTATATTAAAAGTTGCTGTTTATGTGTTTGCTTTATAGTTTAATTCCACGTAATTTTTCAGATCTTCTTCCAAGACATTAGCAAGTTTCTTATTAAAGACCCAAAGAAGGAACAAACTCTATCTTTACTTACACTGCTGTTAGCAGTAAAAAGACTCCATGACAGTGGTCTTTATTGAACAGAACTGACAGATGCTGTGAGTCAGTGACTTAACTAATTCTCAAAAGAATGTGAGAACATGAAAAGTTAACTGTTAACACTTACAGAAAAATAAATATTACTTTCTGGGAAGAATAGAAGACTGGAAGCTAGGAATCCTAAATTCAAATCCCTGTAGTCTTGTCACTTTGTCTTTTTAACTCTCTTACTGCATTTGTAAATAATTATTAAGTACTTGATTGGCAATTATTTAACATTCCTAGAATAAGAGAATTTGATGCCACTAGATGAAAAGTACATTCATTTGTAGTAAAACTTGGTATTTTAGTGTGCCTTTGTTCATATTGATTTGAGTATAAAATATAGTTTAAGATTATAGAATCCTAGAATCATAGAATCATTAATGTTGGAAGAGACCTCAAGGATCATCCAGTCCAGCCGTCCTCCCACCACCTATTAACCACTAAACCATGTCCTTCAGTACCGCGTCTAACCTTTCCTTAAATACCCATAAGGACGGTGACTCCACCACCTCCCTGGGCAACCTGTTTCAATGCCCGACCACCCTTTCAGAGAAGAAATTTCTCCTAAGCTCCAACCTGAACCTCCCCTGGCGCAACTTGCAGCCGTTCCCCCTAGTCCATACCCCTTTCACTTACATACAAAAAAAAATTGAATTCTTAATGAAAAGCTAAAAAAAGTCCCTGAAATTAAACACTCTCTTTTTCCTTATTTATCCTATGATTTTTTGGCTAATAATGCTAACATAATACATACAAAAGGAACTCTGTTATCACATCTTAACAAATATTCAAATATATTCAGCTATCGATGAATACACAAAACTTCCATAAAGGTTAATGGGAGATAGGTGCACAAACTGAGGGTAAAATATAGCCTGGCATACATATGTGAAAATAGTTCCTTTTGGCTGATCTCTTGACAGTTTTTCATACTCTCCTCTTAAAACCATTAGAACTGGTGCAGGGTTTGGTGCATTACAGGATCCCTTAAGAAGCTCTCATTATCTCTTCTCTTAACCACATAATAGAAAAAGAAATGAGAGTACCATACACAGAGGGCACTGAGGAAGGAGAATTTGCCTTGGAATTTTTCAACTGGTAAACCTATTTTCTATAATGCTTAGTAGTGAATCACTCTTAAGTGCTGGGCCATTCAGTAGCGTATGTGTTTTGTGCCAAAGGTTACCAGATTGCAAAAGTGTTCTCATCTCAGAAAGGACCCATCACTCACCGTCACCTTATTTTCACAAAACAGAAAAAACATATGTCTATCTAGCAGGAATAGGAAAGAGGGAGAAGGACAGAGAGAAACCTATATTAGCAATGCAGCAAATTTTCTAAGGGAAGAGCATGGACTATGAAATGATACTAGAAAAGTTGTATCTTTATGTTATGGTGCCGTGGTTTAACCCAGCCAGCAGCTAAAACAACTACACAGCTGTTCGCTCACTTTTCCCCTCCCCAGTGGGACGGGGAAAAGGAAAAAGGAAAAAAAAAAAAAGTTGTCTCATGGGTTGAGATCAAGACAGTTTAATAGGACAGAAAAGGCATGATAATAATAATCAAAACAAATTATGAACAGCACAATTTCTCACCACCTGAAGCTGATACTTAGCTAGTTCCCAAGCTGCCCCACCTCCCAGCCAACCCCCAGGTATATCCAAAGCATGACATTGTATAATATGGAACATCCCTTTGGCCAGTTTGGGTCAGCTGCCCTGGCTGTGTCCCCTCACAGTTTCTTGAGCACCCCCCGCCTTCACGTTGGCAGGCCAGCGTGAGAAGCTGAAAAGTCCTTCACTGTTTGCCAACTACTAACAACATCAGTGTGTTATCAACAGTATTCTCATCCGAAATCAAAAACACAGCACTAACCAGCTGCTAGGAAGAAAACGAACGCTATCCTTGCTGAAACCAGGACATACGGGATGCGATCTTCCTGATTATTTCAATTTCAGTAAGTCTGTAAGATGGACTTTTAATTTTCTTGAAAAATTAATAAAAAAGGAAAATCAAAATGGAGCCTTAATGGAGAAAGGTAGGCCACCTGCCTTTTCCCAGTTTCTTGTACTGCTAGAGAGGACATCGCAGCAGCAGCAGTACTCGAGGAGGGAACTTCCCTCTCCAGCATAGATCTTGGGCTCATAGAATGGTTTGGGTTGGAAGGGACCACAAGGATTATCTAGTTCCAATCCCCCTGCCATGGGCAGGGACACCCTCCACTAGACCAGGCTGCTCAAAGCCCCATCCAACCTGGCCTTGAACACTTCCAGGGATGCGGCCTCCACAACTTCTCTGGGCAACCTGTTCCAGTGCCTCACCACCCTCATAGTTAAGAATTTCTTTCTAACGTCCAATCTAAATCCCCCCTTTTTTAGTTTATACCCATTACCCCTTGTCCTGTCACTAAACTCCCTGATAAA
>VWZZ01007762.1:95358-179122 GCA_013399095.1 Psophia crepitans | reverse complement strand
TCATCAACCAGCACCCCCAAGTCTTTCTCCTCAGGGCTTCTCTCCATCCATTCTCCACCCAGCCTGTAATTGTGCTTGGGATTGCGCCGACCCACGTGCAGGACCTTGCACTTGGCCTTGCTGAACTTCATGCAGTTCGCACAGACTCACCTCTCAGTCCTGTCAAGGTCTCTCTGGATGGCATCCCTTCCCTCCAGCGTGTTGAACGCGCCTCGCAGCTTGGTGTCATTGACAAACTTGCTGAGGGTGCACTCGATCCCACTGTCCATGTCGCCGACAAAGATGTTAAACAGTGCCGGTCCCAGTAACGACCCCTGAGGGATGCCATTCGTCATCGATGTCCACTTGGACATCGAGCTGTTGACCACAGCTCTCTGAGTGCGACCATCCAGCCAATTCCTTATCCAGTGAGTGGTTCATCCATCAAATCCATGTCTCTCCAATTTAGAGACAAGGATGTCATGCAGGACAGTGTCAAAAGCTTTGCACAAGTCCATGTAAATGGCGTTGGTTGCCCTTACCTTGTCCACCGACTCAGTGACCCCACTGTAGAAGGTCATCAAATTTGTCAGGCAAGATTTGCCCTTAGTGAAGCCATGTTGGCTGTCATCAGTCACCTCCTTACTTTCCATGTGCCTAAGCATAGTTTGCAGGAGGATCTGCTCCATGATCTTGCCCGGCACAGAGATGAGGCTGACCAGCCTATAGTTCCCTGGATCTTCCTTCTTTCCCTTTTTGAAAATGGGGGTTATGTTTCCCCTTTTCCAGTCGGTGGGAACTTCACCGGACTGCCACGACTTCTCAAATATGATGGACAATGGTTTGGTCACTTCACTCACGCTCCAGAGGAAATCATGGTTCTCCAGCAGCACAATGAGGTGACAAAGCAAGGTGAGGGCCCACTTGCCTTTGCTATCTACCCTTCTTCTGATTCAGGCAGCATGGAAGTCTGACATTCTCCAAAAGACAAAAGTAGAGGTTCTCCTGAATTGAATGGTATGTTCTCGTTTAGTCTGGATCCCTGCTGATCTGCAGCAGAGACTTGATTTATCTTTATCATTCCTCCATATGTCTCAAAATAACTTCTCAGTAAAACACTAATTCTGTTCTGTGGGCACAATTACTGTTAAAGCTGGTGTTCACATCTTAACCAAGCCATGTTTATCCTTGATTCAATGCATAGGATGGGTGCATAAAATCCCCTACAAGCTGTTTTGCTGCTCCTAGATACAAAAAGAGTCTGCCTCACGGTATAATTTCTCCACATTCTTAGAGACCATTATAAAATTGAGATTCGGTATACTAAAAGATACTGTCACAGGGAAGCTGAGGCTAGAAGAAAACACTCGCTTGTAAACATCTACAACCAGTATGCGTTCTCAGACCTGTCTTCCCACCATACATCTCATGAGCCTTCCAGCTAATGAAAAATGTATCAGAGTATTTAAATTTAAACTGCTATTATTTCTGAGATCAGTGACGGCTAAGAAGTCACAAATGTATTTGTATAGAGTTTGCATTCTGTCAGTGTCAGTGCTAAACTGACTCAGGGAGAGCTATTTGAAAACTATAGCTATCATTTACAAAGGGGGATGTCTGCTGCAAAATTTAGCCATTGTAGTTACTGTGTGCTAAAATGAAAGACTAATGTGAAAAACTTAAAAAAATAGCACGACCTTCAGCAAATTTATGTAGTTTCAGGACCAAGAAACACACTTCAATGCTGAAGATCAATTACCAAAAATCAATTGGCTAAATTAATTACAAATGTTAAATATCTGGCTCCTACATCCATAATTTTAAACGTAAACTTGAAAAATATTACTGGAAAGCTTCAAATAGAAAATCAATATTTTATGGCCAAATGAGAAGCATATGTAAAATACAGAAATAAAACACATATTCCTGTTCTCAGATGCATGCATTATTCCAAGTGATATTAGAAAATTCTGGCAAATAAATTCAAAGACAACAGCTGTTTCTAGAAGTTCATTACTATCATCTTCATATTTCCATCTCTGAAGAAAAATGCAACCCCTTCTCTTGCACATCATACAATTTTCTTTGACAGTTTCACTTACAGTTTTTCTGAATGGTAACACCCATACTCTTAGAAAATGCATGGGGGTTATTCAATGATGAAGCCATCTAGACAACAGACAGTTTTTCTAATTTTCTGAAGGTATAGTATGAACGTTGACTCACACTGAAGACTACAAAGGACTAAATAATCAACACTGAATCCTGCAGCAATTGAGCTTCTCCTGAGAGCTGTCCCAGCAAAGTACCAAACAACCTGTTCAGTTTATGATACACAACAGGATTGCACCCTGACAGAGCTTGACTGCAAATGCAGGCTTTTTCCCGTGCTTGTCAGCAAGAGTTCAGAAAATACACTCACCAGACATAAATGTTTGTAGATCCAGTGATTTTAAAGAAATTACTCCAATTTGTAATAGCAGAAAAATTAACCCTCTCTGGAGCTGATAGTTATTGCCTCTAAAAAGTTCCTTTCATAGAGTGTTGTGAACACATGCTCCACTTGAACTATACAAGTTGTCCGTATTAATTCTGCTTGGGTAAGCAGAGTTGTGGAAGATCAGCAGTCTGAGAAATTAAGCACTTCATTGAGAGAGCGGTCAGTAGCACTAACTCAGCAGTTAGGAAAAAAGGTAGGAAAACTTGATATATGTTTCCACAGGATACAAGTGGCAATATACTTATTAATTTAGGAGGACTGGGGAACAGCAAAGTCACTCACTACCAGTTCACACACGTACCAAAGTTAACTGTGTAACTTCCTTCCTGCACGACACTCATTGACGCGGGTTGCGCTTGGCACAGCTTCACCCCGTTCAGCACACATAATGAAGCGGTCTGCTAATGTATAATGCTGTATCAAGCTGACAACCTAACTCGGCTTGCTGACATCCACGCAAAGCAGAGCTAGCGTGGGTAATTTTGTCCCTAGCCTGACACCTGTGGCAAATCAGGCTTTTACACATTTTATCCTCAGGTCACCGAAGTGATCACGGCCTTCAGCCTGTCAAGCCTACAATTAAAATCAGTTCAATCAGTGCCGGCATCTGGCTGATCTGGCGCTCGTTTCAGCGCTTGGCCGCTGGCACGGCGGTGGCGGTGCCTAACGTGGATCTTCCTCCCCGGGAAGCCAAACCGAAGGAGAAGGAGAAGCCCCGCACAGAGGCCCCGCCCGGGCCTGCTCTCCTCAGGCCGCTCGCTGTCCTGGGCCCGCCGTGAGGCGACACCGCGAGACCCCGCCACGCTCACCGCCCGCGCGCTCCCGCCGCCGCGCGAGCCACTGAGGCGCCGCTACTAGCTAACCAAAGCAGAACGCGCGTGCGCGCCCGCCGCCGGCACGCGGTGGCGCTCGCTTCCCGGACGATCCACGAAAGACTACAGCTCCCATCATGCAACGCGCGGCCGCGCCACACCCGTGCCGCAGGGCGCTGAGGCCGAGGCCCGCCCAGCGTAGCGCGCTGCATCTTGGGCGTCGTTGTTCTCAGAAGGCTTCCTCGGCGCCCCGCAGGAGGGGGGTCGGTGTTAGGCCTCTGGGAGCACCTCATGCCCGGGTGAATTCCCTTCAGATCCTTTTCCTTGACGGTGCGAACGGTGTCTGAGCGCACTGCGGGACTGTACAGACGGCCGTGTCCTTCCACAGTTTCTGTAAGTTCCTGCGCGTCCCGCAACGCTTTCGAGGCTGGTTTGATCCTCGGCGCCTGCCGTAGGCTGCTGCCTGTCAGCTGCCGGCGCCTTTGTGAAGCGGCGGAAGCGGAGCGGGGTGCGGTGGCCGAGGGCGGTGGGAGCAGGAGGAGGCCCCGCTGTCAGGTGCGCGGGGGTCCCGCGGAGACCGAGCCGAGCCGAGCCTGGTGCCGCTGTGCCTCCTGGCTCGGCGCTGCTGCCTCCCTGGGGGAACCCTCCGTCTTTCGGCCTCGCCCTGTCGAGGGAGGGGTGGGGCCAGGGGGCGGCCCGCGCCGGGGCTCGGCCCTCGCTAAGCGGGAGAGGGGACGGCCGGGCCTCGGGGCGGTTGGCGGTGGTGTCTTCTCCCGGGCCTCAGCGTGCGGCGGGGCTCTGTCAGGGTGGGAGCGCGCTGCTGCGCTCCTTCCCCGGTACGGCCCGTGTGGGATTGCGGTGGGGAACTTGGTCCTGGCGGCGCCCGGGGCTGCTCGGGGCTGGCTGGGTTTAAGCCGCTCTGCCTGCCTGGCTCGGCGCTGGGGAGGCGGGTGGAGGCGGGAGTCCGTGGCGTGACAACGCGCCTTCCTAGCGCTGTGATAAAGGGAATGCCATTTGATAGTGCCGACAGTGATTTTTTTTTTTTTTAATTTGTTTATTAGCACTTAATGCAGAATGGAGGAATACGCACATTTACCCCAGTATACGCCCTGCTAAGTATACTGGGATAGATGTATGGGGCTTGCATCATTCTGCATCCTTTTCTGTGCATAGAAGTGCTGTGCAAATGCTTGGAGGCATTATTAATTTTGCATTAGGGAGTAGTTGTGTTACTGCTGCTTAACCTGGTATCGCTGTTATCAAGTGTAGTGTAAAAGCCTTTATAGATTCCATGTCTGGTTTAGAACCACTCTGGCACTTTGCTGACTTAGATTTGCTTAAAAACGATAAAATTAAGCTTTTATTCACTCAGCCCATTCATACATTTTCTCATACCTGTGTTCTAAATCTTTGTTAAATTCTGAAGTTCTTTGGGTTTTTTCACCTTTTTTTTGTAGTTGACCTTCTTGTCTGTATTAAATTGAGTTAGTTATGTAGCAAAATTTTTTGTAGAATATTTGTCTTTAAAAGATCCCTGAATTTCTTAACAGTGTATAGAAAGTTTGGAGAAAATAATAATACATGTATTTGACATATTTTTTTTACCATCATGTTTGTATTGTCTTTACCTTGCAATTTATAGTAATTCTACTTTTAATCTGTATTTTGAATTCTACAACTGTATGTAGAAAGATACATAGTTTACATACTGCTAAGTTATAGCATGCCAATATTTAGGCTGTTGAAGTAAAAAATAGATATTGTGTTGGCACTCTCCTTGCTGTTTTCAGTCTCATAGTTGACTGTAGCTGCACAGAATCTTACAGCAAGATCAGAAAGCCCCATCTTCAGTGACTAGCGTTTCTTTCAAAGTAATTCCTTCAAACAGCATCAGAACTACCTTAGAAATGGATGCTGTCACCGTATCATAGTTCTGCTTGTTTGTATCAAATCGGTCCCATTAGTATTGAGAATGTGTTAAGTGAAAGAAATGTGGAAATAGGAATGTGATTGATTTATTTTAAAAAAATTTACTATTTTAGGACTTCTTAGAGTTCTGCTTTTGGTAAGCTAGTGTAGTTCCTTTAATGATACCTTTATTAAGAGAAAGCTGCTGTCTTAAACAAGCAAAAACCTTAAAAACCAAAACCAAGCAGTGATACATGATTTCTGTTGATCAGTGTTTCAGCCATGTCTGACAAAAGTGAACTGAAGGCGGAGTTGGAGCGTAAGAAGCAACGATTAGCTCAGATCAGAGAGGAGAAGAAAAGAAAGGAGGAAGAAAGAAAGAAAAAAGAAGTAAGAAATAATTTTCTTTTTGAAGTTTGACTGTTTGCATGTGTAACTTGCCCAAAATTTAAGGGTAGGTTCACTTCATCATTTGCTGCATGTTATTCAGGGAGTGTCTATTTAATAGTTGGTTGCTGATGCAAATGTAGCACTTTCATTTTCTGATAAGAGCAAATACCTACTGTTTTCTCTAGAACTATCCATATAGTAAGTTAGATTTTAATGTTTTTTTAAACCCTACACTTGCATAAAGTTTGGGTTCCTGGAACTGCTTGTGTGCATGGGACGTGATTAAGCAAATCACTGTATAGTATTGCATAAAAGCTCTGCTTCATGAGCTGAGATGGTGTTGTTTAGAGAACCCATTTCTGAAGTGCAGTTCTGAGATGTCTTTATGAATTGTCTGACTGTCAGTATTATTGTTGTACAAACAATGTGCTACATTCTTCTGCTCTTGGACTTGTCTTTAGCCTGAATTTTAAAATCGGAGCCATACTCATGATGTATATGCTACTTGTGTGTTAGGCTTGGTTTGCTAACAGTCTTCTGGATTTCTGTCTGCTAAAGTATATGACAGTCAGTGATTTATTGCTGTGTTTCTCCTGAATGCAGATTATACCTCGTAAAATAAACTTTTGCTGCAATGTTTCGGAGTACTTTTTCAAGACTTCTCTATGTTTTGGTCAGGATCTTGTAGATGTTCTAAATTAGCGTATGACTGAAGACAGTTGGCAGCTGCCAACTACATGATTCAGACAAAAAGGGGAGGGAAATATCTCGGATTTTGTTCTGATCAGCTTGTAACAATGCATTGCCTGTATCTGAGATTCCACATGTGATGCAATAGTTTGAGTTGAGAACTTGATCTAAAATTTGAGAATTGCTTTTTTGAAAAAGAATTGTGCAGTAGATGTGAGGAGCAATTAGTCCTTAATCTAAAATATGGCTTTGTCTTTAAAATACTTTTATATACGGGTAAATAATACATTTTTTCCAGTCTTTACATTTTACAGCACTTAGTATTAGCGTAAAAAAGGCATTAACCTTATGAAGTGTCAGTCATTTTGACAAATGAGAAGACACTTTTTGCATGTTATATATGTCTTTTAAAGATGGTACCAAAGCTACAAAAGTTTGTGATTCTGCTCTGCTGTTTACTTTATCTACAGAAAGGTCTGTCAGAATTACTAGAGCTGAATACCTACACCTGTATGATCATAGGTTTCATTAGCATAGAAGACTGAGATCTCAAAAAAATTAAATTTAACAGTTTTAAATGCCTGTAAAATGCTATAACTTACTGAATTATTTTTAGACTGATCAGAAGAAAGAAGTTCTTCCTGTACAAGAAGAATCTGATCTTGAAAAGAAGAGAAGAGAAGCTGAAGCATTACTTCAGAGCATGGGGTTGACACCTGAGTCTCCTGTTGGTAGGAATGTTAATATTAGTTTCAGATCAATGTGGGGGGGGGGGGTGTTTTTTGGTTAGTTGGCTTGTTTTGGTTTTTGGTGATGGTGGCTTTTTGGTAGGATTGTGGTATTTGTTTAACTAGCAGGAACATTTTCTGGCCCCTATGTTTTGGGGTACACATCTGGGTTTTGTACTATTGTCATGCATGATCTATTTTGTAAAAGATGTGTTTTATGCTTGGTGGATTATTTGGAGTCTTTTAGTTAAATATATATAACTATCATATTCTTTTTTTATTTTTCCTATTTTCCTCATGCATTTCTTTTCTATACTTTTTTCCTTTCTCTTTTTTCATAATGCCAAATTTTAATTCTGATATTTTTTTGTACACGGAGTTGGCCGGTTTCCTTTCTCAATCTTTTATACCCTAATTTTCCTTATCTCAAATACCTGACTGATGTTGGAGTAATAGCAAGGCTAAGTATAAAATTTAACTATCAAGGATGATGATTTGTATCTGTGCTGCTGTTGGCTGGGTTAGCATATTGATTGTTGCTTTTTGCCTTTACACAGATGCATCTCTGTGGGAGATGAAAGCAAAGAGGGTGATAATTCAAGTCCACTTTTTGTCTCTAACTCTGAAATTTAAGTTTAAAACCTATTTTTCAGTTTGGCTCAATGGTGAGGGTCTGTTTCAGCTGGGTTTGCAATTAAAAGTAGTAATAACTTGTGATTTGATACAGTGTATCTGTGACTATATCTTCACAATTGCTTTTGCGTAGTCCTCAAGTGTTCAAAAGTGAACATGGGATAAACACCAGTATAGCTGCCCCTATTGCAACAGCCACAGCAGTCATTTTTAGCAGTTTGAACTGTTCTCATGGTTTAGAGACTGGATTTGAGCTAAGTGTAGCCCTAGTGTACAGCATTTTAAGTAATCAGTTCTTACCTACTAGAGATCTTTTTTGACAAACTAAGAGTTGAACCACTTCCTTGTGTGAGATTTGCTAAGGTAGCTGATGAAACTCTTTCAGAAATGCTTATGGTTGTTGTGCTTTTTTAAATCTGTGAGAGAATCTAAAACTCACAGGATAGTCTTCAAAGCAAGTCATTGCACAAACTTTGAGTAGCTGTTCATGAAAACATTTTTGAGGTGCTGACATGTAAGACAGGCACACCCCTGCGAGTGTTGTGTTTCATTCCATTGAGCATCTGCTTAACCACACCCTTCAACACACACAGATTCACAGGGAATTCATTCAGTTCCCTTTCAAGATACCCAGATCTGATCTGGATCCTAATCAAGCTAAAATGTCCTACTTGCTGCCTCTCAGTAGCGTACCTGAGGCACAGGCTCGATCTGCCAGCTGAATACTGGCAAAGCATGATAGTACAGTGATAGTACACCTGAACTGAAGCTGCCTCGCAGCTGACCAGCTTGGTGTGCTTGAGCTCGCATTGTTGGTGAAGGTGGGTGGCTTGACATTAGATTGCTTCATAGAAAATTGTATTAAAAATTCCTGAGGCAATTCCTGTTAACTGCCACAGAGAGGTAGCCCTATCTTACGGGAGAAGGGACCTTAGAATGTAAGTATGCTTTTATATCTACCATAAACCAACGTAGCTTTCAAGAAGGTATAGTTTCACCCTGCGTTGCGGCAGGTGGAATTTTACTTGATCTTTTCCTAAGACTACTGGTCTTTAAATCGGTTTCACCTCACTAATGGGAGGACTTTGAAAACAGTTGCCCCACAAGAGGGTGCTGTGGCATCAAAACTGAGCTACTGGTTCCTTTGGCTGTGGTTACTGCTAGGTACAGCTGGCTGGCTTGTGTGCATGCTAACAAGATATGTTTCTAACATCACCTCTTCAGTTAAGAGAGGGTGACATTAAAGTGTCATTGTTTCTGACAATGCACAAAAATAATGTAGGAATATAAAGGCCTGTGGACATTTTCTTTAGTATAAATTATTCAGTAGATGACTATCTGTTTTGTGATGGGATGGAAGCATTCTTCAGAGCTCACAATATATTTGTGATTTTTGGGAAACTCTCTAGAAATGTTGCAGATCTAAATTCAGAATTCTCCCTTGCCTGACCTCTGACAGAGCAGATACCAATTTATACACATAATTATGTTCAATTGGTTAAAGGTTGTTTTCAAGTGTTGCTAAGGAGTGAAAGTGTTCTATGAATGTTTTGCATGTTGCTGAAAAATGAAGCATATAAGGACATTCGATGCATGCCCTGATTCTGAAGCATAAACCAAAGTTTCATTAAATAATGAGTTTCACTGTTTCTAAAAAGAAAAGTTGAAAGAAGTGTCAGCATAGCTTTGTGTTCGTATCAGATTGCATGATATCATTCACTGTTATGTATCCGTTCCAAAAATCATGTTGCTTTTTAAATGGTAATTGAAATCTTCATCTAAATGATAAAAATTAACTGGCTTTTAAGAAGTTTCAGTGTAATAATACTAGACTGTTTGTCAAGTAAAATGAAGGAAACATGAAAATCCCGCAAAACCCAACACTAGAAAGTTTGTTGTAGTAAACAGGACTTATGTTGATTTGATTCAAACTGGAACAAAAATAACAGTATGCTGTATGACAAAGCCTCTTTTTTTGATCCATGCTTTGGTGATTATATATTTTGAAGCAAAATTACTAGTTAAATACATTCAATGTCTAATTTTTAAGAAAAACTTATGTCAAAGCTATATGAACAACTATCTTCCTGTTATGTTTAAGCAACATGATTTAGTGGAAATTACCCTTTGAAAATTGATGCCATCATTTGTCAGAAGTTCAGTTTAAAAATATATTTTCAATTCATTTTTCTCTTAAATGTCTTTCCCTCCATGTCTTTGTATATTCCAAATGCGTAAATGCCAAATAATTGCATGAAAGTCCAGCATGAATTGTTAACATTGTCTTTTCCCCTCTCTTTCTACTATTCATTTTCATCCATGTATTTTTTGTTTGTCATCACTTTTTTTTTTACTACTTCATGTTAAATTAATTTGAAAACATCCTAAGCTGTGCAACCTCTGCGAGTAGTAACAGCGGATACCTGTCTGTTTCACTATTTAGTCCCTCCTCCTACCTCGCCGTCTTCCAAATCTGTGAGTACGCCAAGTGAGGCTGGAAGCCAGGACTCTGGTGATGGCGCTGTTGGATCTAGGTATGTCATTCTCCTTGTCATATTCCTTTGCTTACTACTCATATTCTGAATAATTAAGCTTTAGAAGAAGTCAAGGTTAATTACTTGATTATAATATAATATGAGGCTACAGTATTACTGAATCTGTGAATAGTGACTGTTTTATAGAAGTACTTTAAAATTTGAAATGTGGAGTTGTTTAAACTTGCGAGTTTAAAGTCAAATGAATTTGAATGTCTTGTGGTAATGTTCTTGTAAGTATGAATGTCTCGGGACAGTAGAAAACTGGAAAACCCCAACTTCTGGGCTCTTCCCAGCTCCTTTTAAAGGAGGGCATGTATGGATGATAGGCTATTTCCTTTTGCCTCTATTCTAGTTGGTCTAATAAAAGATAGTCTACAAACTTTGCATTGCTTCTGATTTTAATTTTTTTTCTTTACTCAGAACGGTATTTCTCGTTATTTCACTTTGCAGCCATCCCTGTAATGCAACTATGCTACTTACAGTCTCTCTCATTTGGCCAAAACAGCACAATGTTAGTACCACCACAGGGTTTTTCAGTTCTAGTACTTGCCACATCTATTTGACCATTTTTTTTTGTGCATGACAGCTTGATAAATGCTGCTCTAAAGAGAGTCAGATAAATATTTCTGTTAAACTAGGAATCAGAGTGGCAATATATGGATGATAAGGTGGAAACACTAATTCCAAAGGGTATTTCTACTGTTTGCCATGCACAATCTGCAAATAAGAGCAGTATTTGCCTAATTAATTTTGGTAAAATATTTTCTCAGCAAACTAAATTCATATACTTAAAATTTACTGAGTATGCATTGTGGAGAAGTTTAGTTAAAACACAATTACTAAAGCAGTGATCATCAGTTACTTTTGTACTTATTTAAGTAGTTGTTTTGGAGAGCGACTGCTTTGAAACGTCGTTTAAAAAGACTGCAATAATGTCTGGTATGCATGTGGATTATGCACACATAACTAGACACAATCTTAGTCTGAAAATATTCAAGATTTTAATGACCTGAACAGAAGTTACAGGTGCCTGTTTCTAAGTAGCAATGATTAAGTTAAAACAGAGAATACATCAGGCAACAGATATGAACCCGAACTTTTTTAAACAGTGCCCGATTGTGATCTTGTGCATCACTTATTCACAATATGCAATTGAAGTTCACCTGTCATGTTAATAAAGAATGAATACACTTGTTCCTTAACTGAGTAACTAGCAAATTTTTAATTATTTTAAATAAGTCATTATTCCTTATTGAATTGGTATGTTTATATTTAAATTCCCTGTCTAGAAGAAAAAGCAAGATTTATTTGATGATGACTTTTAAAATTGTTTTCTTTCCATTAATACATAATTTCCATTCAATATGAAGCAGTCTGTGTAGGCCACATGTCTGATTTGAATGCCATGTTGTGTACTGAATTTATCTCCACCTCATAGGTGTACTGCTCTCTGATTGTGTTCCTTGGGCATAGTAACATAATGTTGTATGCAGAGACTTTCTTAATGTTGTATGCAGAGACTTTCTTATGAAGCCTTGAGAAAACTCGCATGCTAAGCCTCTATAGCTTCATGCATTTGCAAACTTGAAAGCTAAATCTGTCTCTTGACAATTTTCCAGATGAGGAAGTTTAAAAAGATTGTGGTCTTGAAGGTGTGGAGATAATGTATAGCTAAATTGAAGGCAGCGTAGAGTCACTGTTAGAATCCCCTTGCTTATTCTCTGACCACTGGATAGCATTCTTCACCTCCCCCAGTAAACAGATGTTTATGTCCTAGTCTATTAGTACAAGTTTGTACAGGATCCTTAATGTACACATACATTTGAACCTGAACATTAATGGGAAAAGTTGAGTTGTGTGATATCCCTTAGCATTATACCTGGCATTTCACAGGTGACTTTCATATCAATATGAAATGTGTTAGAAAGCCCAAGTTGTTCCACAGTGCTTGATAATCTTAAAACAACGCCTTTCATATTAGTGTGTTATTTCAGTTCATGGGTTTTTTTTCTTTTCTTTTCTTTTTTTTTGTCTGTGGCCATTTGTTCTCTGGTCATGCTGCAACTATACTAAGATGATCTCCTTTGTTAGTTTACTCTTTTCTCCTCTATGATGCTGAATCTTGTCAGTAGCTTTACTTATTTAGTAATTAGTAGAGCAGTGTTCCGACTGTATTCCTGTGCTGTTACTTCCATCTGTCTTGCTTTATTTTCATCAGTAAAGAGTTTTGGTTCTGTTCTTTCTCTGTTTTCCACAGTTAGCGTATAAATTCAAGACTGTAAATGAATACAGTTGACTTACTTCTAGGTTAGGTGGGTGCTTCATAGAATTAGTTTACATTCAGAAAATACTCTTGGAGATCTGGTAAGCATTAGGAATGTGCCTGGATACAGAGAAGTTTGGGCACATGTGGAAGAACAGGAACTTCTGTTCACTGAGGCTTGTAGATAAATTCAGTTAACTTAAGGCATAACAAACATCAAGAAAGCAAAAGGAACAATATTTTGTATCATTTTGGTACACATATAATAGGTGAGTTTTATCTCAGAATGTATTCTTTATTTTAAAAGAATATATCTGAGAAAGATTTAACTGTATATCCTGTACTACTTGTTGACTTGAACTATTTTAAAAGGCAGACTATCCCTGGTACCACTGAAGCAAGTATCAAAAGTTAGAAGAATGTTTCGAAAGCAGGAAAGCTGCCTCAGTAAGGACTAGGTCTTAAGCAGGCACAAAAGTCAGAGCCGTTTGAATTCGTAGCCCTTTTCCCAAGTTCCTCTCATGTGGGACCGATATAGTTGAGAAAACATTTGTCAAGTATTGTGGTAATGCAGCATGTGCATCTGTAGACAAGTCATTCTTTGCAGAAGCAACATGAAGCTTGGGGTGGTGATGTTTTGGGTTTGCCTTTCTTTTTTTTTTTGCCTTTTGTTTTGTTCTGTTTTTTCAATGTATGCTTGAACAACGTAGGAGCAATATCCAGCTGGAAGTCTTAGGCGCCAAATTAAACACCAAGCTTAAATCTATTTGGTCAAGAAAAGTAGTAGACACCTGAAGAATAAGTATATGCAAAGTAATTAACTTGATGATATAATGGTTTGTTTTCTTATGCACAAAAGAAATGGAAACGTTTTAGATATTTAGGTATTAAGCTATTGCTGCAGATGCGATAGCAGTTATGTAGTTTTATTTGCTAAATATGAAGACAGTGGATTTGTAGTTTTTAATTAAACTATTATTTTTCTAATGCATACTTTCTGCAAGAACAAGGTAGTGCATGGCACAACCATATTTATGAGGTCTTATGGCCTTTACCTTTAGAAATTCTGCACCTGATTTATAAGAACATTACCATATATGGGATGAAAATGGAAAACTGTTATTGACTTACCATATTAAAATATTACATATATTCTTTATTTTTTATTTGTCATAAAACATTATTTTAAAAATAAATATAATAGTATCTAAGAACTTCAGAAAAACCATGCATGTTCATCTGTTAATTTCTCTTATAAACTTGTTTTAAAATTCTGCCTAAGCCTGATAGCTGGCAGTAGATTAAATGAAAATTTGTGGAAAAGGAATGAAGGCGAAAAATGAAGGGAGAGAGAAGATTGATTTCCCCCTTCATATTTCTTTTGATACAAAAGTGATTTGAAATAGATCTTTTCTGTTCACTATTCCATGACTTTAAATGTGTTATTAATATAAAGCCCACTATTTCTAAGAGATTCAAATATCTTAAATGGAGTTGTCTCTAAATCAGATGACACTTAGAAGCCCAAGGCAGTGCTTAACCCATAATTACTGCAATGTCACATCTTGGAAACTCTAGCAGTTCTCTATCCCAGTGGAAATGCATTTTTGCCCCTTTACCAAAAGGCTTATATGTTGACTCATTTCCTTTACCAATATGACAGTTTCCTCCACATATTTACTGCTCTGGGCAAGACTGCATTACGTTAACAAATCTATCTTCATATGATATGAACAAATCTGAACAGATTTTAAAAGGAATTTGAAGTTTTTAGTGGGTTCTTGTTAGTATTTAAAATATTTTTTTGTCTCTTGTAAAGGCTACATTTGTTTGCAGGTCTTTAACTTTCAATCTTTAAAATAATTTAATTCTTTTCTAATAGCCCTGAATTCTGTGTTTGCTTTTTAACTTTTGTATTTACTGCATGTATTATTGCACTGAATGTTTGCTGGATTTCCCTTAACTGATGTTACATTGCTTTGTTTCTTGTGAACAATGAAATAACTATAAGCTTACTGTAACTCTAGCATTTCATAGTGTGTATTTGCTTCACTAATCTCTGGCCTTTTTTGCTAATGCTGCATGATTGTTCAACCTGGGGTATCAGGACGCTGCATTGGGATACTGATCCATCAGTTCTTCAGCTCCACTCTGATTCCGATCTGGGGTATTGCATAGATTTCTTATATTCCCTCTTTCGTGTACTTATGGATAATAAGTGTAAGAGTTTATTTTTTCTTTAAGACTTCCAAGTTGTTACTAAGAGACTGTTCTGCCAGTTACAGAAATTCACTGTCCCTAGTTTGCTTACAATGGGAAATTTTTATATTATTTAATATACATAAGATGCTTATTTCTAATAATTAAACTTACTTATTCATATTTTTCTTTGCGTCTTTCTTTGGCAAAATATAAACTTTAAAATAAAAAGCTTAGAATAATTGTATTTTAAAACAGTGTGGCTCCCATCTTTTCTTATATGTTTATAAAAGTTGTAGCTCATCATAAGCACTTAAAAAACCCCATATGATGCTATAAGAAATATGACTGCCCACCAAAACCTTTCAAAAGGATTTACTCTCTTTCTTTTGCTTTTATCTTTTGAGAGGGGTGGATAGTAAGAAACTAAATTTGATGTAGGTAAATTATTGTTGGATCATTGCAATATCACTACAATACATACTGAAATTAGCTTTTATAGGAAGTAACAATGACTGAATTAATGTTGTGTGGGTTTTGGAAGTGTATTACGGATTGTAGTTTGATCCTAGCTATATCTGCATTTATGGGATCTTCCATAAGCCTGTCAGAAAGCTCAGAGGTTCTCAGTATTGTATTATGGATAAATCACTTGTCAGTGTGTGAGTTTCAGATTAGACTTGCAGTTCTGCGTTCTCAGTAGTATCTTAGAGGTAGACAGAAAAGACAGCAAAGTTAAAAGAACTAGGAAATGCTTTTTCCTTCAGAATAACTAAGCTGGTTTTTAAGCTTTAAAATCGTAGAACCATTGTTGTACAAACGTGAATCCTATGAGCAGATCAGTTCCACTGAAAACAGGGATATGTCATATTTGTAGCAGTACCCTAGTCAACCACAAAAAGCAAAACAGTAACATTATTTTCTATAATTCATATATATGTATCTTTTTGTCGCAGATGTATTTTTAGCTGCTGTGATGATAAAATATTAGTTGTAATCATGTAAGTTCTTCAGTGTTAAGTTTCTACTGGATTTAAGCTTGACTAAGCAGTGCTGTGACATGACTTGGGTATTATTCTAGGCAAAATGTGAAGTAAATCATAAAGTTAAATATTTTTTTCTGATTTCTCTGTTAATTTTATTTAGACGTGGACCTGTTAAACTTGGAATGGCCAAAATTACACAAGTTGACTTTCCTCCTCGAGAAATTGTTACATATACAAAGGAGACGCAAACACCTGTTATGACTCAGCCAAAGGAAGGTGAATGGTTAACTTCTTACTATCTTAAGTTTTGGGGGGGTTGGGGTGTGTGGTTGGGTTTTTTTAATTATAATAATGATGACTGACTGAATTGGAACCAACACTTGTGATCTCAAAACTTAATAAGGTAGAATGAAGGTTGAACTGCGAGATAATTGATATAAATTTTATTACTAAATTCAGGTAGGTCTTGCTTAAGAGTGTTACTGTCTTTCTGCATCTTGTTTAACATTACTCTTATTACTAATACATGGTATTTTCTCGCTCCTACTACATGTTCAGGTTAGAGAAATTGCTTAATTAGCTGAAACTGATAAATAAAAGTGGGATATATCTTGCATTTATGACACTTAGGAATATACATACAACATACTTAAAGGCTATGTATCCTTACAGCAAACTTAGCAGTTAACCCCCCCCAACTTTTTAAGAATTTGAATTTTTCATACCTGGAGCTGATACATTCAGTTTTAAAAGACAGAAGTAATTTCTTTATTAACCTATGCTGTTTCTGTTCTCAGCAATTGGAAGTACGCTTATCTCAGTCATGACTTGTTTACTTTTCAGAAAAGAAAGTTTTCTGAAGAAAACATAGTTGACAAATCTGCTTTTCAGTGTTGAAACATTTGAATTTAGCTGCAGATGAAAATACTAATTTTGACCTTGTTTATATGTAGCTCCACATCACAAGTTGTTTGTTATGATAAAATATTAGTATGACTTTGAGTATGACTTTGAGCAATTTTAGGACCTAACTCTGCATTCATTATTTTGCATTTTCCTGCTTTTTGGTACGTGAACTTTTGGGCCTTTATGCAAGGAGATAAAAGCACTTTTTAAAACCTGAAGAGAATACTCAACTGAAATCTTATGCTGTTTTTTCCAGAAACTGTATAATTTACCTGAAAGTGTAACACAGATGATAGAGTTTAATGTGTAATACAAGGGATGCAGAATTGTTGTTGTTGCTCCTGTCTACATCAATATGCTGCTCTTGTCTGGAGTGTGTCTTGAAGTCACTTTGGCAAGTTTAACTAGATGCAAATGCCGCTGTCAATGAGTTTAAGTGGGAAGGAAAGGGGAGGGGATAGAAAGGAAGAAATTACAACAGTACTTTGTGTTGAGAAGGTTCTTCCCTTCTTATGTCTGGGTTTTCAGTATAAGTGATCAGTGAGTATTCAGAACACCAAACAGATCTTTCAAACGTCATTGTTCGGTGAGCCAAAATAACAGAGGATCTGCTTTTTCTCTAACTGTGTTTCTTTTCCATTCTTTGTTTTATCTGTATGCCTGCACAGATAGGCATTTTGGGGTTTCCTGCTTTCATTTCTCCCATGCCCCTACCTCTTCCTTTCTCTAATCTCTCGCTGTTTTTTTTTCCTTCCCTTTGTCCTGTTCATGGAATCTGAAGGCTTAGTCCATAGCTTGTGTGCTTGAAGAGTTTTACTTCTGTAAAGTAAAAAGAGTTTTACTTGCCGTCAGTGGAAATTGCCTGGGATCGTATGATCTTAGTTTCACACTTGGTGGATAGGCTGTAGTTGAGGTTTACTGTAGTGGAGCTGGAAAGATGGGTTTACCAGAAAGCGCTCTCAATACGAATGTTATCTCCTGATCCATTAAACCTTAAAAATACTACTGTTTTCTTGAGGGTCATCATCATTATTTTATGTATGTGTACTTCACAAAAGTCACTTTCAGATGCTTTTTCATCATTTCAGTGTTGAGGCTCTTTTTAAGATCTGTTTTAAGACTGACTAAATACATTCATAAATAAGCTCTCTGTTTACAATTTATGATGACATCTGAAATAGGACATGGGTTTAAAAAAAAAAATCTTGCTGCTTCCAAAAAAGGAGTCACTAGGTGAGAGATTTTGATTATGGGAAGAAAATTCTGAAGTCTTTAAAACAATTGACACGAGTAATATGCTGAATTTTCAGATAGGAAGTATGAGAAAACTACTTTTAGATTAAAACAGTTCTGAATTGTCATGGAAATATTTATGGCAACACAAACAAAATGACAGTTACGTAGGGGAGACTTCATGTCCCGAACTTAAAGTTGACCTTTGAGATGTCTATTTTTGGATTCAGTGTAACAAACAGGTAAATTTAAATAATGGGCACCTTTCACCTGAACAGTGCTAGATTTAAAATGTGAAGGTCACTCATCTCAGGAGGTGATAGAACAGACCGCATTCAGTATTTCAAAGATCCAAAACAGGAGAATGTCATACTTAGAGAAAGGAGGCGAACTAAGTTTGTGTCCATGCTTCTGTATAGCGCAGACATGTTGCACCATCATAGACAATATTCAAACATGAAGTAACTCCCCCCACTGTCTTGCAGATACGCGGCTTCTCAGCTGCAACTGTTTTGAGCCAGTGATCCTTTCCATTTTTAACGAAAGAATGACCAGTGTGCATGCAGTCCTAGATGCTAGAGCTAGAGTGTGACCTCAGTGCTAGTGGCACTATAGGCTCTCTATGCTAAGACAAAAAGTATCACTGCTGGAATTACGACTTACCCGCATTTCTTCACCCCCTAACCCTTTGAAATGTTGTATCCAAAATAGTAGATAGCCTTGTCTTTCTCTTGTACAATGCTCAGCTCTTAATGTTGGAACGAGATGGCGTCCTTAGGAGGTTGATGCATTTAGTGTGCTAACAGTTCTCACAACTTCCATTATTTCATTGCAGTACTAATATGTTGATTTATTCTGACCACAAAGTATTTGAGAAACTGCCCGTCTTAAGAAGATTGATTCTTTTTATAATATTGTAAAACAATAAAATCAGGATCTCTCCTAGAGATCAGTTTCCCTCTGTAATTAGAGATTGAGTTATCTTTAGACCACGAAGTATTTTGCCACAGGAAGTCATTCACCATATTCTAAACAGTATGGAATATTAAATTTCCCCATTAACTGAAGTTATTAAATGTGTTACATAGTTCTTACAGAAAGATGCCCACATCCAAAGTAGACTTGGAAGGTAAATCTGCAATACTTGTTTTATGGGTTTTTCATATAAAGAGTGCAACTCACAGCTGCCCTTTCCTCAAGGTCCCATGAATACAGGTGACTGACCAACAATATAGAAGAAGAGAAACCCAGTAAGAAATTGTGTCAGGAGTGCTGGTCTTAGTGCTTGCAAACTTCTTGCTTTGATGAAAATACTGACATGTGTCTGTCTTCAGCACTTAATTATTTTTTTTTTCACACTTTAGTTTTAGGTTTTTTCCTCCAGCATTTTCAATAGGCTCAGTCTTCTAATCCTACTGTTTCTGTAGCAGCTGTATTTATTATGTAAAAGAAATGAAATCATGAAATGGCTTGCTGTTCTGAGGATATATAGGAGGGAAAAAACACCCTTTTTTTCTTCTTGTTCTCTTGGCATATCCTGTTCTTGGTTTGGGGGGTTTTGTCGTTCTGTGATACAGTAATGATGACTACCTTTTTTTGTTGAGGGACCAAATAAACTTACTTTGGCTTGATAAGTGTTGTTCTCCCTTATTTCATAATTAATAAGCCTAAGTGTCTATGCCATTGCTACACTTTAATAACATTTGTCACCATCGTAACATGTACTTTTCGGTGTTTAGGCTGTTCCATTCCCCAGCATCGTTCTGCCATCCCCTTTTCTACTATCTAAATCCAATTCTCGCTTCTCATGATGCTGTGTATAACACTGCTCCTGCTTCATTCATTGTCCAGTTTTGGAGGATGTGTTTTTTTGTGTGGTTAGCTAGTTATTAGAGCTGTTATTCAGCCTCTATTTGGCATGCTGTATCAGGCAGAAGATTTTCAGATCTACTCTCTGAAAATACATTTGAAATTGTATTCCCTTCATACACTCATTTCATTCTATTAGGCAGCAGAAGCAGATTCAGCAACAGAGATGCAATTCAGATGTGAACTCTGGTATATGTCTTAATGTTCTGTAGGCTCCATGTTGGCCACCACACAGACTACTGCAATCATTGGTGCTAAGTTTTCTTGCCTTTTTTTTTTTATCTGTACTTTTTGCTACACTGTTTGATCTCTTCCTTTGTGACTTGCTTACATATTGTTCAAATTCCCATGGGAAGAAATTAATCACCAGTGGACCCAATAAAGATTTGTTGAGTCCTTGAAGCAGTTAGTCCAAAGAAAGATAGGCATATAGCGAAATACGATTTCCCTCAGCTGTCACAATTAAGGCTTTTCCTGGGCTAACAGTACGCTTGTTATTTAGTGCTGCTGTACGGTATTGTGCATGTGCACTCACAGCTAACTGCAGCCAGTATTATTGCATTAGCTCCACTCTTTGAGGAATTACTGTCTGGTAAAGTCTCCAGGACACAGAACGAAAATATTAAGCATTTTTGTCCTTTTGATTCTGACTTAAGCAGAGTAATAACAGTTTGGTGTGTAGGATTGGCTTCTTGGATGCTGTTACAGTGAATGTAGCATTTTTACATTTTAATATTTTAAAAAGAAATGGACCGTTATGTTCATGTATTATCCTGTACATGCCCTAAGTGTACAGTGAAATATAGATGGGAAAACTTGATATGAAGACATTTGGTTTAACAAAAGCCACCCATTTCACAGATGATTTAACTTTGATTAACCTACTCTGCAGCAACAGATTACTCAGACAACTGGAACTTCACTCTAGTGTTATTGCTAGGTGCCAGCCTAATTTACAGCACTGCTTTCCTCTCTGTCTTGCCAAAATACATCACAATTTTGATGATAACTCAAAGTAAAAATTCAGTGGTTCATTAAACCTGTTTTTAGCATTCATTGACAAGAAATTTGTTGCTATTGAAGTACCTGCTATTTTTACGCAGTCTTTACTGCTCAGTTTGTAACCTTGGATCCCCTGTTCGCCTGTCAGAAATAACATGTAGTTAATCTCTTAGCATATTACAATGAATATTCATCGAAATGTTGATGTGACATAGAGTCCCATTTCCTGTCTTCATGGCCCTGTGACTTTTCTAAGTCTTTGCAGCCTTTTTTAAATGCAAGATTGTATTTGGTACGCTGACAGTTGAAGTGGTATAAAATGACAGTAGGTACAGCCAATAATGACTGAGAATGAAGGTAGTGCCTTTAAGGCTTCCAAATTTATGTAGCTGACCTGAAATAAATACGGTACAACACTGTAGCATGGGTTCCTGCTTTACTAGATATGGAACTTTTTCAGAAATGGTATGTCCGATCTTCCAACGCTTGCTGGGTAATATATTATTGTTATGCCAGTTCTTTGCAAATAGCAGCCCCTAGCCTGTTATTTAATAAATTTAACGTAAAGGAGAGGCAGGAGAGGTAATGAAAACAAAAATTTATTGTCTCTTGTAAACTTCTGTGAGAAAACATCCTAGTTTCAGATAAGAAAGCATCCTAATTTTGGATAATGAGGTCAAGAACTTGGGGAGAGTGGGGGGGTGTTGTTTGATTTTTCTTTTTTTTCTCCAGGTACCTTAATGAGAAAGTTTACATATGACTTTTCTTTTTTAGAGAGAAGGTTTTAGACTTTTATAGTTACAGATAAATCACAGTGAGATGACATGTTCGATTTCAAGTCTGATACTTTGCGAATATTAAAATAAGTGCTGTATCCTGCATTTACATGCAGTAATATCAGCTGGCTGTATGCAGTGAAAGTACTATGAAGGAATTTAGATCTCTGTATAATATATGCCATTTATGTTTCAAACATTAAAAGGCAGGAGCAATCAACTATATGATCTTTTGAATAAAATATGTAGATTAGAAGGTCACTTTGCACTACGGGGTTGACCGTCTGCATTTGACAAGAATTTGACTCCTGTCACTGAAAATGGTACTTAGAATCAGTGTAGTATGACTAATGGGGGGTTGGGCTGAAATTTCTAATTTGGGACTTTCAAAGCTAGAATAATGTATCCAGGGTGACCCAAAACCAAATTTCTGAATTTGAAGGCATCATTTAAATCTGCAAGATTGATTGGCAGCGTGAACAAGAGGGGGATTTTTATCCCAGTGGCTGTAATGTGAATATGTGGTCCTGTGTTTGTTGTTCCGAAAATCATGTGGGTTAACTCATATTACATTTTTAATTAATCAGTGTTCACATCTGTAGTGATTTGACATTAAGAATTCCATTCTTTAGGATTGCTACAACTTACACAGTTTTCAGATTACTAGTCCGCTGTACATGCGAATCCATCTAAAAAAGGAGCAGTGTCTTTCTGTTTCTCTGCGTGATTATTTTGCCAAAAAAAGCTTTCATTTTTTTTTAAGTAGCACAAAAGCTGTAATTGGCATGCTTTGTAAGGAAGTGTCAATGTGCAAGAGAGTGGAGATCACTAAGAATTCTTTTACGCGTTCTTTCCCCTTTGCACCACCGCCTCCTCAGCAGGGTCACTGAGATCACTAGCTTTTCTTGAAATGGCCATTTTCACTGGCAGGTGCATTATACCCTGTATTTTCAGATTGTTTTTCCATTCTGAATGTTTGGCAGGTTGATTGCTCTGGCTGCATTGACGGAGAAAGGGCTGACAAATGCGGTTGGGCTGGCTGAAAAGACAGTGATTACTGTTTTCCTTTGTGGCTGATTGAGGCCCTTGAAAGGAAAGATTTTAACCTTCACCATTTGGTTCAAAAGTATGAGCATATATTGAAATCATTCATGCCATTTATCCTAGTTCTGTAAACTTGTCAGAACGTAAAAATCGCTCAATTTCAAGTAATGTAGGATTGGCATACGTCATTATCATTTTGATTAAGTTGGAGTTTGTATTATTGTGTGCATTATACAGTGTCATTTAAAGCTTTCTTTCCTGCAGGTACAGTTATATTTTTATTGCCTATACTATGGAGTTAGAAAGATTTTCATACCTCTTTAAACCTATCACTATGTGTGTGGTTTGGCAGCTGGTATGGCCTACAAGCTGTATTTTGTTTGCAGGGTAAAGGCTTGTCTGTAGACCTCCTGGAGTGCTGGTAATTGCACAGGCTTGCCATTGGGGAAAGACATGATTGGAAGCAGTCAGGCAGAAAAATGTTGTGCCATCCCATTGCCACCTCATAGCAGAGAGACAATCCTAGCAGTACCATCTGGTTGCTGCTATCTAGTCAGCTGGCCTGGCTGCTGGGACCATGGCTTGGCAGCTGGTTCCCATCCCCTTGACCACGCTTTTTTTCCCTCTTTTTTTTTTGTGCGTGTGTGTGCATGCATGTGGATTTTTTCTTTTCTTTTCTTTTTTTTTTCTTTTTTGTTGTTAGGTAACTTTGAACATGGGTCAGGGAGATGGCTGCAACAAACAAGCCTAGACCCTGTTGAATACTGTCTCATTACTTGTGATGAGGCATGCAGCAGCCTCCTGCTGCCATTCCCTTATAGACAGATGACATAGCTGTTTAACCAATAAAAATAGTCTTTTCAGAAGTTTATTCTAGAAAGTGGATGAAGAAAAGCCAGGAAATGCATATTCCACAACACTAAGTAATTTAAAGTTATTTTCTGGTTTACAGTATTCAAAGAATAAAATGTAGAAATGCAGAAAGTGCTGTAAACCTTGTCAGTATTCCCGAACATTAACATTTTATGTTATTCATTGCAATTAGGGAAAACACATTTTGCTGTAAAGTTCTCATTGCCAAACATGATACAGATAATGAGACTTGCATTTAGAATGACAGAAGAAATGTAATCTCCCTGCTATTATCTTTAGCAAAATTTGCCTCTCAGAATAGCAACCTGAAAGCTAATGTAAGCCATCTTCGTGCCATGTGAAGACCCATTAGACTCTGATGGTTTCAGATCACAAGTAAGCAGCTGTTCTGTAGACTATTTTAGGCATTTGATTTGTCTTTATTCTGCAGCATTAATGTGTCAGTATGTTACACAGAACATGCATCCACCACATGGTTTTGTGTGGAATCATAAATGCTTGTAAGACAGATTTCCACTTTGGATTCTTTAAAATTTCTTATGTGTCTTACTTCAGTTTATACAACTACATAATTTAGTGCAACTAAAATCCAGGTGTAGACAGTGTTCCAACGATCTTTTGGTTTGAGATAATGTTATCCTGGAAACTACATTTTACAAATATAACCATTTTAAGCTAAATTATACCATTTTACATCAGCTTATTTGAGATTCATATGGAATGTTACTATTCCTCTCTAAAAACATTGACAGTCTCGCCATAATGTTTCTCCTTAGATGAGGAAGATGAAGATGATGTGGTTGCACCAAAACCATTAGTTGAACCTGAGGAAGAAAAAACATTAAAAAAAGAGGAGGAGGAAGAAGGTACAGTTCACCTCAAGACACTCTGAGACTACTGTAAAGAAAAGCATCAATAAATTTTTCATTTCTTTCCATTAAGTTGAAAATACTTTGATTTACATTTTAACAATCAGCTAGCAAAATATAAAATGGAAAAATGTATTTAAAGTCTATGGATGTTGTGAAACAAATTTTTCAACATCGTGATAAATACTCTGTTTTTCTGTCTTGGAAAGAATTGGTGGAAATATGCGGTCCAGACAATGTATGTGTAATTCTTTTCCAGCTGCCCCTCATGAACTTACAGAAGAGGAAAAACAACAAATTTTGCATTCTGAAGAATTTCTAAGTTTCTTTGACCACTCCACAAGGATTGTTGAAAGAGCCCTTTCTGAGCAAATCAACATTTTCTTTGACTACAGTGGAAGAGATTTAGAAGACAAAGAAGGGTAATGTGAATGTTGAATACTTTACTGTGAATGTGCAATATTTGTAATTGAACAAGTGATCTAAGATTAATATCTGCTAATTGTCTTTATAGAGAGATTCAAGCAGGAGCAAAACTGTCCTTAAATAGGCAGTTTTTTGATGAACGTTGGTCAAAGCATCGTGTTGTCAGTTGTTTGGACTGGTCATCTCAGGTAAAAAACAATGCTTACATTTAAGCGGTTATCTTTGTAAATTCTTCTGATTCTATGTGCTTGGCTCTTCTATAAGTACAGTTGATACAGGCCGCGTTTCTGACTGTGTTCCTTACATGCTCCGTAGTTTGCAAAAAGTAAACAGAGCTGTTAATCTTTTGTGAAAAGTAGCAAAAGGTTTGTATTACGGTGTAAGTCTTTGGCATGTTTGTTTCTGGTTTATGGACTACTTTAGAGAGGAAATTGTTTGCTTCACTAATAAATACTGAAAAGTACTGGGGTTTACATTTATAAGCAAGTTATGATGAGAGAACAAGACTAATGTATAGGTTAATGCTGTTTGATGAGCTAAATTTGAAACAATTACAGTTTTAGCTGACAACTTGTTTTTATATAATGTAAAGTGGCTTTTGTTTTTTGGTGTTAATTCTATTTTGGCAAAAGAACAAAGATTCTAGGGTTGTCGGGACCATTAGCTAGTCATCTTGCTTACTTTGAGTATTTTTAACTTATTTTACAGTACCCAGAATTACTTGTAGCCTCTTACAACAACAATGAGGATGCACCTCATGAGCCTGATGGGGTGGCCCTTGTATGGAACATGAAGTACAAGAAAACTACCCCAGAGTATGTCTTTCACTGCCAGGTATGATTCTGTCTTGGGAGGCTAAAGATTTTATGTTGATGAACTTGGACAAGTACCTTCCTTATGCTTGTCAACATGATGATTTCATTGGACTGGCATTCCCTTTAACCATATGTATTTGCAAACAGATGTTGATAGCTAGAGATTTCAGTTTAGAAACATTATCCTGTTTCATCATTCATCATCTGACATCACTCAGAATTCAGTCTTGTTTGAGAACTCATTTTCTTTTTGTAATTTTTTTAAAACCAAAAAGCCTTCTTGTGTAATGGCTGAACCACAAAGAAGGCTTGTATGTAAGGGGATTGAATGGGATTGTGTACTGCTAGAGCTTCGTTTACTGAATAAAACGAAGATGGCCTGAGGAGATGGAGCAAGGATGAAAACTAGAAACATATGCGTCGGTAAAGGCAGATGGAGGTTTTCTAGTAGTTTTCTGAAAGCTAAAGTATGCAAATCTCTTCCATTATGCCAAGCCTGGGATGGCCACTTTCTTTTCAAAATGTTGTAATTCTGAAAAATTACGTAGTTGCATTAAAATTTAATCTTGTGTGGTCAGATTACTGTCAAAGCCCAGATTGCAAAAGTAATTATTGTATCAAAGAGGATTTGTATGTTCTCTAAGAAAAAGACCACAGAATGTGTCAAAACGTTATTAAAATCCTGTGCGTTACTGGACCTTCCCTTGCTAACAGGCTATGCTAGGAGGAATACAAATGTGTACTTTTGAAATAAACAAAGAGGAAAACTTCATTTTCTGAATAAAAATTAAAAGTGTTTTGAGTTCAGAAAGGCTTTGTGAATCCTTAAGTAATTGGACAGTGAAATAGCATATCAAATAAATCTAGGTGAAGAACTTACTGTGATATTTGGTCTCATTTTCTTTAGTTTTAGACAGCATTGTTTAATGATAGTTTTCTGTGTATTTTGTTGTGAGTGTGTGTGTTGTGGTTTTGGTTTTTTCCTTTCAGTCAGCAGTGATGTCAGCTACATTTGCAAAATTTCATCCCAATCTGGTGGTTGGTGGCACGTACTCAGGCCAGATAGTACTATGGGATAATCGCAGCAATAAGAGAACCCCAGTGCAGAGAACTCCACTTTCAGCTGCTGCTCACACGGTAGGGAGTGAAATATCTTCAAGGACTGTTCCCTGTTGAGATGTATTTAACCTCGAAGAAACTCTGTACTTGTTTGATAATGCTTAAATGTTTATATCCATATTTTGCCAATGCTGGGCTAGTCACAGAAATCAAAGTGTCAGAAAAACAAGTATCAGTTTTATAAGGGAATATTCTTTGTACCGTACTGTGATCTATCTTTTATGCTTTGTTAAATGGTGAAGTTGTGTATTTTACTGTATATTAATTACCCTAAAATTGGTTGTTACTTGGAAATTCCTTTTTCTGATATTATTTTATGTTTCTTAGCATCCAGTGTACTGTGTAAATGTTGTTGGGACCCAGAATGCTCATAACTTGATTAGTATTTCAACTGATGGGAAAATATGCTCTTGGAGTCTGGACATGCTTTCCCAACCACAGGTAAGATATATAGAGTATCTATTCCAGATTAATATTTTGTAAAAATGTAATGAATCTAAAAAGTATTAATAAACACTTTCCCAACACATAGATTTATACTTAAGGTAGCTTGATAAGTAATTGATAAAATATTTCCCCACTCCTGGAATCAAGTATTGTCTGTTGATCCCTTTGTAGATTTTCCTTGCAGTTGCATTAACAGTTTTTAACAAGAAATAACTTTATTATTCCTGCCCAATTCTGTACAAGTAAAATACAAATTAAAAAACCCTACTATTGAGAAATCTAAATTACTTTGTAGCTGTTAATATTTAAATTTATTTTTTTAAAAGTAAGTTGCTGTTATTTTCACTGCAGGATAGCATGGAGCTGGTTCACAAACAGTCCAAGGCTGTGGCTGTTACTTGCATGTCCTTCCCTATTGGAGATGTCAACAACTTTGTTGTTGGCAGTGAAGAAGGCTCAGTGTACACTGCGTGCCGTCATGGCAGGTGAATACTAACTTTATTCAAAGGAAATAAAAATAGTGAAAGGATGAGTCTCTGCATATTGGACACCCCTAAAATTATTTATAGTGCACATTTACCCCTTTGTCTTGAAGGAGTTCAAAGTAGCTGTATATGAATTCCAGTGTGCGCTTTTTCCTGAGTAAGAGCTTCATTAAAATATTGACTGGGTACTGTGCTGCCTTCAGTGACTAGGAGTTGCTTGTGTTGATGAGGGCAGCGTAGGTCACTGTGGTTTTATGCATTTGAATTGTAACAGAACATTCCAAACTTCGTATCGGTTCTGTAGATAATTGTACAGTAACATCACGCACAATCTTAAATTGGCTAGCTTTTCTCCTGCTGTTCAATCTATTTTGAAATTGTCTGACTGTATCTTATCAATTGCTTTCTTAAATATAATTGAGTGTCCAGGTTTCATCTCAAATACACATCACCCTTGCTGCACAGCTTTTTGGTTTCAAAATACCCAAAATTGTTTCACTTTTGTGTAACATCCTTCCCATCTCTTCTCCCCCTTCTTTTTCATTGCTTCTGATAGGAGACTATTAGGGTTATATTGTTACTGTTTTACGTCTGAACTCTGTGTCCATAAAGTACATGCAAGTTCTCTTAAGTCAGTGGGAGTTTTATGCTCGTTCCTGAGAACTGGAATTTGTTACTTGTATGAATGGAAGTTTTAGCTATGGCTTGGAGGACAATGTAGTTAAATGTGTGGGCTGGTGCCTGCTGAATGAGTCTCTTCTCCCTGTGGTATATTTTGGCACTTAAGTTTAGCAGAAAATAGTTGTTGAAGTTAAGGTCTGTATTCAAGCCTGGTCTTCTGTGATCCTGTTGTAACGAAGCCTTTCACAGCAGGGTAGCATCCATACAAAGCAGCAAAATCTTCTTATGGCTGTATTTAAATTGCATTTCAGCGCTATCTCTGTCTGCAGATGTGTGGTTTCCAGATAAATTAACCTTGGTTATATATATCCTAAAACAGCAAAGCTGGAATCAGTGAGATGTTTGAAGGACACCAGGGACCAATCACAGGTATCAACTGCCATGCAGCAGTTGGACCTGTAGACTTCTCACACCTTTTTGTCACCTCTTCTTTTGACTGGACAGTAAAGCTTTGGACAACTAAGGTAACTTAAATATAGTTCAGTGGTTTTCTTTATAGTCCTTGACACAAGGTGGTGCTATAATGTAAGCTAGTTAAGAAACTTCAGTAAACTGAAGTCAAATCATGTGAAGCTCTGTAGGTTCCTAGCAGCAGTCCTGCAAAGAGGAGACAGCTGATGAACCAAACTGTAGTTAACAATGTAGAGCTTTGCTTTCAGATTGTACATCGTTTGTATATTGCTGATCCATTCTGTTCATCCTTTTGCCCTTTGTTATCAATGATTACAATGTAGTCACATGTAAATCACGTTGTAAAATCGGTTACCTCATATTACGAACAAAGCAAATGTTTTGCTACAATTTTGTGGAGGACTGTGGGACAATACCAAAACTGATGTCAGTTAAACCCCATGAGGGGAGTAACACAGATAGAGTATCTATCATTCCCATTGCCAGAATTACCTCTTTCTGTGTTACTTTGATGCCCTGAGGAATGCAAAGCAGAGGAAGCAGAGTTGGAATCTCCCATTAAGAGTCCAAAATGATTACTGAGTTATCATTGGCTTGATTTACAAGATTCTTAATGCATTAAATTTGAAGTCTCTTAGAATATTGGATTGCTACTGATTATTTTATAGTAGCAGACAGCAGAAAGGCGGCATTCTCTGGAAAGCATCCCTTTAATAACAGCATTAATCTTTGCCTGCTTTTTGCAGAGGCATTTTTTTAAAGTCAGTCAAAGTGTGACTCGCTTTTTAGTTATTGCTGATATTGCTGTTGAAGTTCTGTATTTTGCTTTACCTGTTAGCTTTAGAATTTTGAAGTACAGAGTGTGGGTATTGCATTATGTTTGCTTATTTTCAGAATAACAAACCTCTTTACTCCTTTGAAGACAACTCAGATTATGTTTATGATGTGATGTGGTCTCCAACTCACCCCGCCTTGTTTGCCTGTGTGGATGGGATGGGCAGGCTTGACCTGTGGAATCTCAACAATGATACTGAGGTGAGGCAGCCAGTTTAACAGTCAAATGTAGCTGGAAAACTTTGTACACTTTGGAAAAAAACTGGCAAGGGTTTACCATAGCATTTTGGTTTGGGATTTTGTTGTTGTTAAATATTATGTAGTTCCAGTAGTTTTTGCGAAATAGATATCATTCTTGGATTATGGGGTTGTAACGCAAATGACTCCTCATAATGAATAACAGCAGTACTTAAATTGTTTATGTGTAACAAGAGTGGAAAACATCTGTTGGTGTAACACTGACCCATGTTGTGCTCCCCCTATATGTCCTTGGCAGCCTGTAGCTTACCAGTGTGAACAAACCTGTTACCCACACACCACCGTTGTTCCTGTTGCCGTAGCAATACTGCAGGGAAATTGTAATTTCCTTCTAAACTTAGAGAATTGAATGTTTGGGTGTTCTGAGGTGAGTTTTAAACTTAATTACAGCATAGATCTTTTTCAAGACTTAAATTTGTTGGAGGCAGGTGAGAGGAAGAATCTGACAGATACTCACTTTCTTGAAACTGCATATAGAAGAAGGAGTGGTTCTGTAGGACCATGTGCCAGCCTATGGCTTCAAACTGGAACTGCCTGGTACTAGCCTTAGGGCAGGATTTGACCTGCCAAAGCAGCTGATTTCATCCCTGCCCTCTGTCATGATCTTCCTTGAGATCCCCTTTGCTGTCTGACTGAACGCGTGTCTACGCCTCCTGTTTCACGACAAGATTGCAGATGTGCTTTTTGATGGAGGGTGTTTGTACTTTGGCCCAGGGGCGGAAGATGTGTTGTTTTGGTCATCACTGATCACTCAAGGCCACTGAAAGCTTTGAGATCTACGGACTCTGCCTCTGTTGAAATGTTGGGCACCTCTTCTGATACAGTACTGAGGGACTAGGTGTGCTCTGTAATCAGTAGCTTATGGAAACCTTGTGCATTTTAGCAATGTTTTTTAAATGGATACAGGTGCCTACTGCAAGCATTACTGTGGAGGGCAATCCTGCTCTGAACCGTGTGAGATGGACACATTCTGGGAGAGAGATTGCTGTAGGCGATTCGGAGGGACAAATAGTTATATATGACGTGGGAGAGGTATGTATAGTGTGTGTCGTGCAAAGTACATTACATTCAGTTTCTTTGACTTTTACTTCTGTTTAGCCACTTGCTTTTAACTTTTTTTTCCCCTGGTGATTAGAGGAATAAGGTTTAGTTTTTATTTTCAAATTAATGTTTCCTTTTTGTGCCTATTTCAGGTATTCTAGCATAATTTTTTAGGACACCATCTGGCAGCCAATCAAAAAGTAAAACCATGGTTTTAAAGCTGGTGAAATAAGATGACAGAATCAATGGTTTTGTAGAGATTTTTATCTTCTCTGTAACTGGCGCAGATGAATTCTGGCCATAGCTTGACAGGTACCAAACAAAAAATTTTGCAGTGAAGTAGTCTTGACTCTGTTCCTACAGGGAAGCTGTTGGTATTACAAGTGTGTGTACTGTGGTAGCACGTAACTAATTGGATGAGGACATGGCATTAGCATTCCCCTTTGCAGGCGCGCTCACAGATGGAAGACATTATCACTCAAGCTTGTAATACTATCACTGCATACTTACATACAGGATTCTCAAATTCTGCTTCTTTTGTTAGAGCTTTCAGTGGTCAGACTATTTTAAAAGTTACACTAAATAAAGGTAAGCTTTTCTATGGAACGTATTCTGAACATCAGTTAAGCACTCTGTTCAAAATGAGCTCAGTTTTTATGTCGGTAGGTTTAAATAACGTTCTCTTTGTCAACAGCAAATTGCCGTTCCTCGCAGCGATGAGTGGACTCGCTTTGGTCGAACACTGGCAGAAATAAATGCTAACAGAGCTGATGCAGAAGAGGAAGCTGCAACCCGCATACCGGCGTAGATCTTTAAAATAGGCAGCAGTGGTAGACTTGGGAATGATTTGATGCAAATCTTAAAAGTGTAAGCATGTGTCAGTTCAAGTAATAGCTTAAGGGAAAAATATATGGATTTAACTATGGACTTTGAAAATGTATTAAGATCACTGAAAGTCTGATCTTGCATTGTCACTTTTTATATATAAATTACAAGCACATTCTCGGGTTTGTGTAACTTTTAATACAGTTAACTTTGACTTTGCAAGGAACTGCTTTTGCTGAAGCACTAACCTGGTGTAAATTTGCTATTGGGCTTCTGAAATTTCCACTTTGTAACAGTTTCTAAACTAAACTTTCTATATTACACAGACTAACCTTCATTAGCTAGTAAATCTCTGAAGCATTCTTTAATTTGAACTCTTCAAATTATCCATGGATATGCATGCTGATGTTCCAAGTAAGTTTCATTGTTTATATATAGATAAGCCTCAGACTCTGGTAGTGGGTAATATATGTGAATAAAAATTTGTCTGTAGTTACAAAGTTATTTGATAATTGGACCTGAATTAATGAAATACATATTTAATACCAAGTTCTTTTGTTTGAATTGGTGCATTAAAAGGTGAGACTGATTCATAAATAAATATTACATGAGCACTTGTCAGCTGCCTTGACCCCTAATCTGTGTCCCTTCAGTTGTTTGAGTGTAGAAAGTTCCCAGGAGCTGCTGCTTTCATGTTACTTACACACATCAGAGTTGTTTTCTACCCCCAACCTCCACTGCCTACCATAGCAATCAGCCCAAAGGAAAAAGGCTACTGTTGTCAAATTTTTCTTTTCCAAAGGATAAGGAATGAGATTTTGATGAAACTTCTATAGCGTGATGAATTGCATTCCGTTAACTTAATACAGAAAATGAGTAGGCAAGTCTGCAGTTAAAGAAAGATGTTTTCACTGCTTTCTAAAGTTTTTCTTGAAACAAAACCCGGCAATGGTTTGAAACAGAATGGTTGGAATTTCTGTTAAAGGTTAGGTTTTTTTGAGTACGTTTTTCTTAGGACACTATATAAAGGTTCCCATCAAGACTGGCTTTGGGTTGGGGGGTTGTTGTGTTGATTGGGGTTCCTGTTTCGTTTTGCGGGGGGATTTAGTAAATATTCTGACTTGTATTAATTAGGCGCTAAGCCAGCATTGATGCCTTTAACTTAGGACTCTATGTTTGTTTCTGGTATTCTTAATTTGCTACAACCTTATTGTTTTGCCAAAAGAGCTGGTTTATATGCTTAAAAGTAGGAAATAGGTTTATCTTCCTTAATCAGCTTTATATCCAGAAGTATTCTTACTGTTTCTTCATTGTTTATCTTTTAAGGTGGGTTGGTGGAGTTTTCGGGGTTTTTTTTTCTCTTTGTTCTATTTCAGGCAGCTCAGAGATACAGGTAGCAGTAACAGCAGTTCTGTCTTCAGGAGGTTTGTTTTTCAGAGGGTTTGAAAGTGGAAAGTATTGAGGCTTCCATTGGTGTTGGCTTGTCAAAAGTCATCCCCCCCCTTTTCAATGCGAAGTCATGCTGTTCAGTTCGATGTTTGCCGTGTATGTTTTCCTCAACCTTATGACAGCAGCTATCTGTTCAGTTGAAAAACATCTAAACTATATAAAGAACAGGCACATCATGTGATTATTTTTACCCTTTAGGCACAATGATTCTTAAGGAGCAGAACGTTGTCTTGCTGGTTGTTTGGGGTTTTTTTGGGGGGGGGGGGGGGGGGGTTTAGTTTTGTTGAGTTTTTATGAGATTGCTACTTCTCATTTGCATTTCCTTCAGACTTACATTTTCAGAAATGCAGTAGATAAGGCTTTCTTTCAATGGATTGTGGCGCATACATATGGGTCATATGGCATAACTTTTAAGTAATTTCAACCTTTTAATAATTTTCAAAAACTATTTTGTATTCATTCCTGCTCGTGTTTCTCCCTCACAAAATAGTTGAGTACAGGTTAAAAATGTTGTAAAACCCATAGCTGCACGATTAAGGGACCCAACAGTGATGCTGGGTACTGTAAATGATTATCCTGGGAGCCACACCGTCCAGTTTTGGAGCTGTAAGAAATACAAATGCTATCTTGCATTGTTAAGTCTCTTAAGGCCTTGATCAAGTCAGTCAACAAGCTGTGACTAAGATTAAATGCCAGTGGGTACCTACCATTTTTGTATCTATTTAGAAAAGCACAGAACAAACTACATAGATGTGGGAGAGAGTTCCTGGGAAGCCTGTCTCTAGAAAACTGCACAGAGCAGGTAATTGTTTAAACAGGGAAGGAAAAAAAAAAAAAACTACAAACCCAAAAACCCCACAAAGACAGGAAGCCTTCTAAAGGAGTTACAGATGCGTGATGCAGAATAGTGATCAAACTCCCACATGCAATGTACTGTAACCTCTAGCACACTAAATATTATTCAGCACTAAAAGATTTTTGCATCTTGCTTAGAGGCTAGAGCTGAGGGAGGGCTTGTCTGTGTTTGTAGTGTTCTGTTTTAAGAAGCCATTTCTTCATCCGCTGACTGAAGCTCTTCATACTGGTCTGCTGGCACCTGAGCAAGAAACTAACCAAATCGCCCATCAGTTCATACCACTGGGGTACACTGTGCTCCAGGATGTTTAGCCCCGAAAGAACCATGTAAAACTAAAGACTGGAGGTGGTTGTACTTCAGTAAGCGAGGCTGGAAACCCACCCATCTCTTCTCTGGCTGGAGGGGTAGTATAACTAGTTTTCCTCTAGAATGGTAAAAATCTGGACTCCTGTTTCCTCTGACACTTTTGCATTTAAAAATTACACCAGATAATGGTCTGCCAAATGGTTAAGCCAAAACTAGTTCAAGCTTTTCCTCTCTCCTCTCCATTTACTTAGCATTCCACTCAACTGGAGGTCTAAACAATCAGTTTTGCAGCTATAAAGAATACAAAAGTAAGTTTAGGGGTGAGGGTGGGGTTTTTCCCCAGAATAACCTAACTTTCCATGGTAGAACAATCTAGAAAAGGAGAACGCATTCAATTTCTTTTAAAAGTTTTGCATTCTGGAAAAAACTCACTCAAATCCTGTTAAAATTTTTGAGCCTGTTAATAGCTGGCAAATATCTCATTGTGTTTTAAATACGCTACCGTAGAGGTAAGATCTATTACACATTTAGTATTATCATGGATTTAGAGGGAATTCCTTGTTAAAAAGTAGCACTGCAAAATAAAATATTGCCTATGTTCTCCTGCACTTGCAAGCCAGCACGCTGCCTTGTAATACCTTTGCTGTAACAGAGGCTCCGTCCTTTACTGTGTGTTCATTAAATGGGGGCAGCTAATCTTTAATCTATAATATGTGGAGGAAAAAACCCCAAATCACACTGGCCAGTTTTTCTATATAACACAGAGAAGTGAACTGACTTTTTAAATATTTTATTGTCACGATTGTTACCAAAATGCCTTCAAAACATTCTGTACATTTCAACTATTTTGAACTGCAATACCCATTATATAAATGTAGGTGTGTAGATGCCATGATGTCTCTGTACAAAGATGTACAATATGTACAGTAACATTAAATGTAAGCTGTGCAAGGCAAAGTCTAGGCTACAGATTCATGCCACTGGTTAAAACAAGGCATAGAACCACAGCTTCAATCAGATCTTGTGTGCAAATAAAGAAATGCAGGTATGTATATATGTATTAGAAAGGAGTAAGTAGATTTGCAAACTCAGTTCAGCTAGAACAGCATGCAGCTGACTGGAAAAAATACAGTACTACTCTTGGGAACTTCTTCCACTGCATGACTTCGTTAGGCTGAAACGTCTTTTCAGGATTCAGCTGCTACTCTTTGGTTGAGCTGAGGCGATGGCAGGAGATCGGAACTTTGGAAGATATAAACCAAATTTATTTTCTATACCAGCAAATGTAGCTGTAGCAAGTCTGTATCCACCTATGTGCTCAGGGTTTACAGGAGGAAGATCTGAAATTCGAGTTTTTGGGGTAGGTTCTGATCCAGAAGGTTTGCTGTTTGAAGAAAGAAAAAGAACAAAAGCCTTTCCTTTAAAGGTTTTCTTAAGCCTGAATAACTTTACGAAATCTAGACTGAATACTCGCGGATTTGTCTGAGGATGGAAGACTGTTAAAGCTGAATTTAATTAATTCATTTCTATGGTCAAGTAAAGTGGAGTTCAGACCACGACTTAATGGGAAATCAAGGCCAAAACTGAAGTTACATTTTTACTGATAGCTTTGTAAATTCTTTTAACTTCCAGTGACACAGGGAAACTGGACAAAATATCTTGCTACAATGCAAATACAAATTTTCTGTAGTGTGTTTAAATAAATGCGAAATAGTTCTTTATCTCCTCATCTGTTTAGAAGTAGTGCGCAAGTTTCTCCCATTTACGTAAGGATGGGGGAAATTTCTGTACTGCAACTTTAAGTACAGGTGCTCAAAGTCACCATGTTTAAGTGGTCCCATGACAAAAGATAACCTTTATTTTTAACTTGGCAGGTTTTCTATGCAATCTAAAAAGCAAGTATTTGACTTACAGGCCTCCAAAATCGACATAAAACCATCGCTGCAGAAGTTCGTAAGTGACCAAAGTAACACCAAACTGGGGCGAAGATCTGAACACACGAGCTGTCAAATATTACAAACCATAGTGTCAAAGGAAGAACAGAGTTTCTCAGGAGAGAAGCTAAACATTTTTTAGCAAGATGTTATGCCTTTCAGAATCAGACCTTGTAAATACTGCTCTAATTTGAGTCCTTAACAAAGCGAGTGCTATTTTGCAGACTTGGGGTCGGCCTCCATATTCAAAGTGCATTTCTCACCTCCAGCCCCCTTCCAAAAAGCCGAGGGGCCTTCTTCCCTCAGGATCTTTCCAAAGCAGTCGATAACTCCGCTGTATGTTGTCTGACCAGCGCGAGCTGCCACTTGCAGTCTTGTCTTGATGACATCAGCAGGGGTTACCAAAGAAGCAGCAGGCACACCTTTTAGAAGAAAACCACATTTAATTTGCACAAAGAATCTTGTAAAAGATGAAATACTTCTAACTGAAAAAATACAGCTGCAAACTTTAATATTGCAAACAATATTTTAAAAATATTTTACTAAAAATGTGAGTTCTTACACTTGATACTAATACAAACTGTTCTTCTTGGTATAATCCTTTTTAGTTTCTTCAGTAGCTTCAAATAGATGAAAGAGGTGCTTTTAAATTCACACATATGCTATATATGCACTAAGAGAGATCCATGACAAAAATTAGTTGTGCAACCTTAGTGTAGTTGCTAACACTCTACAAGTTTACACAGACAAATGATTTGCAAACTTGAATCCTATGTATCCACTTGCTAAAGGTGTTAATGAGAGCACTACTACTTAAGCCACCTGTTCTGCAGAAATACACCTGTACTGCTGCTCGGACTGTTCTGTAGGAGAACAGATGCTGCTTACTTCAACAGCCAAGCCATAAAAAGACCGAGGACAATGATGGTGTGTTACAAGTCTGCCGAGTGCCAAACAGTGAGGGAAGAACAAACCTCCACTTCCAAGGCACCCCTGTCGGCTTTCTAGTCAAAGGAAAGGAGAAGGTTTTCAGAAACGTACTCCACAGTATTTAACTGTGTTACCTGAGTGATTTCTGAATACTTCAAGACTAAAAATGCCAACCTCTTCAAAAGAACCATCCTCTGACTTCAAATTTTGAAATTGATTGTGACTTCTGTTGAACAACTTCAGTTGGCTAACAGTGAATTCAAAGTTTAACAAGTCACTGATTTCCATAGGCGATCACGAACTCCAAAGCACCGCTGATCGATTCCAGGGGGTTTAAAGGAAAACAGCAGCCATGTAGTTATGCCTACAAGCATACGCTAACAGCGGCCACAGCCAGGTTCTCCTTTACAAGCAGACACGTTCAGACTGTATTCTTCCCTGCTGCAGATGTGTAAAAAGAACAGATGGAGCAATTGGGAATTTGAAATCTGGAATTCAGAAAGGCAGATTCCTGTACGCGATGTAAGGCCTACAAGATTGACACGCAGTTTTAACAGGGTGTATCACTCGGTATGAGTGACCCAGGAACACTAACCAGACAAGCGAAGAGAAGCTGTGAAGTTTGCAATCTAAAAACAGCAAGTCTTCTTTATATGAAATACAAGTTAAATAATTACATGTGCTTCTATGAGTACAGTGAGCTAAACAATTTACCATTTCTGGCAGCTCTGCATTAGTTGATAATAGACGGGGCTATGACTCCGTTACTCGTTTCCTAGCTGGTCTCTCCCTTCCCCCTGGCAGGAGGGAGGTACCAACTGGCCAAGAGCTGGTGCAGCCCGCTCTGTATCAGGTCCAAGATGGGAAACTGCTCCTTACACACCACTCAGGACCAGAGGTGTGTGTGCATGTGTATGTATATATATATCTATATATATATATATATATATGTATGTATATATAACATTATATATATATAGTGATTCCTTACAACCATACCAAGTAACGAAAGGTCTGTTCACCCCACGTTGTTTCTAAACTACAGATTCCAACATTGAACACCTCATGACTGAGAGGCTGCAGATAGCTGGTTTTCACCCTGGTGATCTAATACTCAGCAGTGCAGGATCTTGCCATTTTTATCCACATTTTTAAGTATCTATCGCTACAGTTCCTACATCTAGTATTTTTATGCCACTTGCCATTTAGTAAAAACAGCTTTTTATCAGAGCTGCGTATTCTCTTTATACTAAACATTTTTTGAGAAGCCTTTAAAATATTTAAAATTTCAGAGTATGATAACTTCAGGATTTTTTACAAACTAACGCCCGATTTTTAGCAATTACATTTGAACAAAGTTCTTCTCGGTTATTCAGGAATCCAAAACTAGGTAAGTCATTTTCTTCTTAGCTCTTATGATACCTCATTTTATGTTCATCAAAGATTCAAATTAGCCTTCAACTCTGAGAGCACAGTAACAAGTAAAACCCCATTGAGACAGACAGATCAAATTTGACTACAAGTTGCTGAGCTGCATTACCCTGTTTATCCACATTATGCAAATGTAATTAGCTCTCATCAAAATTACATTGCCTCCCACTAAGGATAACAGTGATCAAATTTAGATTAAATCAGATACAATGGTACAGTACCCTTCCTTTAAACAGGGCTACTGAATGAATATTAAATATTACTCACTAAAAGAAAAAAAAATACTTCTAGAAAACATTCTGCGAAATTACCTGCAATGGCTCCAGCTGCAAGGAGATTAAGCCCTCCCACGTGGCCATTTTCATCAGCAAGCATCAGTTTACTATGAGCATAAACAGGAAAGTAGATTGCAGAAAAGGGAATGTCTCTGAGGAAACACGCTTTGGCACCCTGTCACACAGAAAAGAGACATAATACCAATAAATTTTGTAAAGAAGGTTAAAATTGATACCCAGCAAGGAGCCTGAGCCCAGGAAATACCAACTCTTCTGATCTACCAGGCATATAACACAGAAAATAAAAAGTCTCAGGAAACAGAGGGTGTGAGGTTGAACTTGAAAAAAGAACAAATCACTTCTAAAGTAAGTTTCTAGAATGAGGAAGATTCAAGGTTCACATCTAATTTCGGTAAGCAATACATGACATCAATGCTGACATCCGTACACAGGATAAATACCTTTTACAAATGTGATGAAGAAGGTGGTGAAGGTCTGTCCTTATGTCTTGCTGACAACCCCCCACAATCAGGAAGCAGCAAGACAGGTCCCTCACACGCGCTTTTTCCCACCAAACACAAATGCACTACTAAAATACAAGTGAGGACTGCAAGACCTCACACCGATCTCCATTGATCGTCACCTGGTTGACTGAAGCTGCTGCACTGGAAGGTCAGCAAAAAGAGGGGAAACTCCCACCAGATGGGAGCCGCTTGGTAAGGGAAAAGTACAGGGAGACAGAACTAATGGCCGATGATAATAGTGCAAGGAGTAGCTCCTGGCCACAAACGGGCATTAAAGAGTTCCTTAACAGAACTTGGCACGCTGTAAAAACAGTGGAATAGTAGTAGAACATACCTAATATTCTTCTTTTAGTAAGTTTAGTCATCAGTCTGTCAGCAACTAAAATAACTCCTCCTTGTACAGAACTCAAATAGGCACTTACATACCCCAAAATCCCCTTGGCCTACCCTGAAAGCGCGCTTGTGACAAAACCACCACTCAACACCCAACCAGTACGCTCCCGAGGCAGCGGGCCGCACACAACGCACCAGCCGAGGCCAGTCACCCCGTCGCTACATTAACAGACAGCACATGTCACAAACAGTACGTGGCTTAAGGAGAAGACCCAATAAAGGGAAACTCGTTCCTTCAGAGCAGATATTTTATGCTCTAAAATGAGCTCTTACGGTTATTCACAAATGACAACACAATTCCAAAGAACGGCAGAATTTTTAGTAAGCTCGACTGTTTGATTACTGCAAACAGAAATTTTGTCCCCTGTACCAAAAGCCCTGTGACCTTCAGGGAACGTAATGGTCATGAACCTCACCTACCGAATCCAAAAGAAAATTTTCAGCTCCAAAAGTAAATTTGCACATTTTTATAGTATTATTGCAGGTCTATGGACAAAGCATGTAACACAATGTTTTGTAAGTGCACAGCTAATGTAACTGCTGAATTTCCGTATTACCCCTTGCACTGGCAGAAGATACAGGAAGAAATACTCTTCCTTGTTTAAGACAACGAATAGCTTCTGCTCCATTACATCTGATCTGTAATGATGGCAGTAAGTATACCTGCAGGGAAGGAATCTGTTGACTGGCATTCTACTGCAGTACAGTACAGTACAGTACAGGCTTTTTTTAGGGGAATTCGTTATTGACAAATCTCACCACTTAACTTCTTAAAAGTCTGAATCCCACTAAACTCCACTACTGTTTCACTGCCGTCAAATTATTAAGACAAAGAGAATATCCTGCTGCAAAGATAACAATAGAGATAACAGAGATTCAAAATAAATGTAAGAAAAACCCACAGGGAAAGCTAAAGAAACTTTTCACAAAACCCCACCAAATGAAATGATCAGTGCCAGAAGCCAGCAGGTCTGCAATACAGGACTCCCTGTAGCTTGGCATAAAAGCCCAAAGGATAGAATGGGGAAGTATTTTTTTGTATCCCACTGCCATTAATATAGAAGTGGGTTTTCTTTGGTTTTCCACCGTGGGGCTGCCCTGCAGGGAGAGATTGGTTTTAAATTCAAAAGATTTCTTTGTTTTTAACAGGTTTTGTTTCAACAATATAGAAGTTTAGCATAAAACAGAAGGATGAAGCCACTCAAAGCAGAAATACATACCTTATAAAGACCAAGAAGGCCTAAATCTTTCATAACAGAGAGGGCACTGACTCTGGGTCCTGTAGTAATTTCTCCTGCTACCTGCAACCGAATCTTTACAATCTCCAGAGGATTAGTGAAGATGACCTGGGAAGCTCCTGCCTGCAAGCCCAAAGAAAAAGAAAAAGTAATTTGCGTTACTAGAGCACGTGGTGACAGGTTGACTTTCGCAAGGTGCCAAGTGCCTTCACTTCCCACCGAATTGGCTGATATTCTCATGTAAAAATATATGAGAAATATTTAACAAAGCACCTGTCTGGAAGTTAAAAGCACCAAATCAGAAATCATGGTTTTGTATGAAATAATTTTTTTACACGTTTATACTCCACAGAGGTGGATTAATTCAGTTTGTCTCTGCTTATCTCCTTGACATCGCTTTCTGAAAGTCATGGCTATGTTTAAAAATCTATCAGATATTACACAAAATACTAAACTAAAATAATCATTAGACTTGTGCTGTCAGAGCATCGAACACATAAAGAAGCCCTTATGTTTATTCAATAATCCATCACCAATGCTTAGACATGTTATTTGCATTTAGTGGTGATGCTATTTAAAAGGTAAATTTGCATTTAATGGTGTAATTTTAAATTATTAGAAAAGGTGTTTGGAGTTTTGTTTAGCAGCCTTTAATTGTCCTAAGTGGAAACAAAATAGAAAATTTAAATAGGAAGAGTAACATTTCAAAATACGATACTACATAGACACAGGAGTTGTGTCTTTCTCCGAGCCGAGCATGATAGATTTTACATGCAGGAAATTTTCTGTTAGCAGTGCTGAAGGACTCTCTTGCATCCTTCCTAGCAATAGTGTTGCAGAGCTGCTTCAGATTCTGCACTTTAACCAAAGGCTTTCAAAGCACTCTATTTCAGACTGGAGAGAGATTCAGTCTGACAGTTCGGTTTCAGAAGCATGTAAACCTATTTAAAATGACATGTTTACATTTCTCCCTGGTTTGCTGTAGGTATTATCATTCATTTCTGGAGAAGCGTGCGGTTCATCGCAAACCAACTAAATTTCACTAAATTTTTCATTCTCTCCTCTTCTTAAACTACCTTTTCTCACTTAAAAATTAAAACTACTTCCTTAAAATTTATGGCATATAATCACCGAATATAGCCAACTTCAAAAACATTTCTTCCACAATCTAAAAGCTCCTCTTAATCCTGATCTATTCCTCCAACCCATCACATTTTAGTGAAGGAAAAAGATGCAGAACACCTGCAATCAAAGTTTTTTTCCACTTCTAAATTGCCCAGGAAATAAACTCTCTTTGTGATGCTGGGGGTGTGTGTGTGTGTGTGAAGGAAAATCAATAGTCTGCTGCAGCATCTCCTGGACAGCATGCATGGTGTTCTTCGCTAATTGATCCAGAACTAATGAACGCTGAACCTTTCTGCCTATAGCACAATCTTCCCCTCTCCAGCAGCAGGTGGAATAAACTGGAGATTAGCCCTGAAGCATGTCTTAGGAGTTGGTAACCTGAATTATTCTAGACTTGAGAGAAGAGAGCACTGCAAACCTCAACAGCTCTTACAGAGAATGTCCATGGACGCGGGCAGTATCTACGGGATGGGGGGCAAGAAGCATCAAAATCTTCACTGCCCAAGCGCCCAACACGTCACTGAACCTTTCCTGAGCACACTGTCACTCTTTTAGTGCAAGCCTCCTTTACTACATCACTCAATATTGACATTTATCATCATCATCGTTATGGCTTTACTAAAGCACCTTGACCCAAGCGGTGGGAGATCAATCCCTGCTTTTCATTAATTATCTCCACTAACTATAACCAGTAGTGACTGTCTGTAACATTTCCAACTGAAATAATGGGTCTAGGTTGTTAATCTTTGTGTTATTCCCTCACTTCTTCACCTCTCTGAAAGAAAAATCAAAGCCTACATTTTGGTGGACACTTACTGCAACCATCAGGAAGATTGCGAGAACTCCCAGCCCGGCCAAACCGACCCCATCTTCTCTGTTCCTTGGTCTTCCTGCACTGTGTTTACTCAGTTACCTGACACACTTGTGCCCAAAACCATTCTTCAGACTCTTTACTTATCTTACCTTTTCCTTCCCAGTTCATATACACCTACACATGCGAGACAAAATAGCTGTCCTGCTAGGCAAAGTTCCAATCCAAATAAAATTTATATAATTCATGTCTGGCAAGTTCTGTTAAACAATAACCAATTTTTTTTTCATATTGCATTAAACAGAAAACCAATTTCAAATGTTTATCATTTCCCTACATCATTTTTAGAGTAATTTTGGTAGATAAAAACATTAAGCAGAATGCTCTATGTAATACAATGCACCACACAAAAAATCAAAATAACTTGAAATTTAGACACAAAGCTAGAAACTCACTCTTTCTAGACAATTACCAGCTACCTGCCTATCAAATATGCATTCTTTGTTCACATATGTATGTGAAATTCCACTCTATATTTTTAATGTTATAAATTAGCACATCTTGCAGAGCAGCCAAAATAACTCTTCCTATTTGCCTAACACCCACCACAGAAACACAAATAGGCCAATTGTAAACGTTTCTATTTTCTACCCTGAATTCAATCTTCCTGCAATTAACATTCTCTTCTCCTAGGCACGCCACTGCCTACCTTTCTGTTAAAATCAGCAACAGCCCTCTTCTGACACAGAAATAAAAAAAGACTCTAAACACAACACATTTTAATAATTTAGTGCAATACCAATTATATATACGTTACAGTTTGTATATAGTTAATAGAATTATATATTACGACAATATCAAAATATAACTCTGATTGAATTATTGAGCAAAATAAAATGTAAGGAAAACTCTAACATATGCTTATATTATCAGCAGCAAAGCTCTTCAATCACATTAACACTTTGAATATTGAGTATTTACAGCGGTGACAAACTTCTCAACAGGCCGCTTTCTCAGAAAGAGCTCTAAGTGTCCAGATACCCAGTTAAATACTCCCTATTAGCAATACATACGTCTACCCAAGTCTTGACTTTTCATACAGTTACACTTGGAGCTTGGCAAACTTTTCTGCACAGCAGTGACTTGATCCACATGAAGAGGAGCGCCGAGTTCAGTGGAGTTGCGTGGATGAATTAGGTCCTTACACGTATTGCAAGTACAAGCAAGACAAGCATTGAGTTCAACACAGAACGTGTAACGTGAGAAAACTCACTTTTTCATTGTGTATTTTTTTTAAACGAATAGGAGGGCTGTTTTTTGTTTGTTTGTGTTTTCTTTTTAAGTAAAAGGTTGCTTATCAGTCTGAGGAAGAACGTGTGAGGCGGAGAGTGCTGCCCAGCAAGCAGAGGAAGAGCACTCCCCCGAAGAGGGTGCAGAGGAGAATGACACAAAGGATCTCCAAATAAACATGAACTGCAGCGGGCAGGGTTGCAATACAAAGCTCCTTGCTTCTGTGCAAATCATTGGCAATCATCATCATTCTTCTAAAAAGTACCTTACTTCAGCTGTCAGCTATGTACGTTCAGTACACGTGCACATGCATATACACACAGAGGTATACATTGCAGTCCTTGAATTTCTTTTGGAAAAGGTGCACTAAATCTAGATTTTTTCCCCATAAAAACCTCTCTTCACACATAAATTACAACAGACACTTTAAAAAAGGTTGACAAATTTGTTTCTGAATGGAGGTTATTCATACACATCAAAAATACCAGTAATAAAAGCTTCTACTTAACCTTAATGTCATGTAAAATAACTCTACAAGGAGCAAATAAAGGAACTAAATCTGACAGCAAAGGTTATGAGAGAAAAGATGTAGTTTGAGATCCCACAGCAAACGCCCCATGACATGCCAAAGGCTGAAGGAAATACACAAATGACCCTGCAACATGAGACCTCTTGCCCTTTCCAATTCCACCCGAGAGGCATATGCTGCAAAGGGGGAGAGGCCTATTTCAAGCCCTTCCTTCCTTCCTTCCTTTTTGAAACCACCACATCCTGGACCACAGCTACGTCCCATACAAGCAGCTAAAATAAGATGTTACTTAAAACGGTCTGCTTTAAAAAGATCCAAAGAACTTGCACTCAAGTTCTCCAGGCAAAGCTGTCACTGTTGATGCACCTACAGCAAGCTTACAGCCTCTTTTACACAACAATAATTTTCTCCCTAACTTTAAATGTCCACAACGGAGATCAAGATAAAGCAGTAAAACTTAATTCTGCTTCTAACTTTATCTGTTTAAAGTATATTAAAAGAAGTAGAGTATTAAGATTTTGAATGAAAAGTAGTCTGACAACTACAATCCTGTATTTTTGTTTGTTAAATAAAACCAGTAACATTTTAAATTATTTTTCAAAAAGAAATATGACACATTCCTATTTGCCTAAAAAGCCCATATACATGTGTTCATGTGTGTAGGTATGTATACATGTATAAAGACGTATGAAAATTACTTTTACAAGTATAGCAAAACATTCAGACTAAATGATTGACTTAATGTTTAAATATATAAATTTTTTTTAATCGGTGCTAAATTTGGATCTTTATGTGTATGTATGTGCAAACACAGCCACCCACCCCAACCCCTAATCGTCAACAGATACATCGCCTACACCTCCAAGAAGGGTTCTTAGGCCCTTTTTCTGCCTGGCACCCCACATCCTCTTCCTCCCTGCAGGACAAATCGGAAACATCTTTCTGATGGAATAGGATTCATCCACTCAAATTGCTAAGTGCCACGCACATCGCATCGGTGGGAAGAATCCATTTCTTCCTGTGCAAGTCACAGGAACTACAACTTAAAAACATGGCACCTTTGCCGACTGTAAGAGTACTCATGAATCATTTACTTCGCATTAGACGTCCGCTTCAACATCCCTTTCCAGCTGAGGGCAAACGGTTGCCCTACAGCACCCTGCCCTTCACGCTGTACTCACATGTGTCACGCGTGTAAGTTCCTTCGGGAAGCACTGTCCGTATCAGGTGTGCGCTCTGCTTACCCAGCCGCTGTCGGGATACAGCAAAGCACTGCCAAAGCCTCACTCGGTCTCCCTGCAATTCAAAGCTAATGGTAGCTGAAAACTCCAAAGGCAGGAGCGCAGGCTAATCACTGAATTACAATGAAATGTAATTCAATTAATTACAGTAACAGTAGGGGAAGAAATTATTTGCTCTGAACACGTGTAAGTGTGGATAGTGCTGCTGCTGATTAACAAACCAGCATACTCTTGGGAAGGCAGGAAGATGGGATATCAGTTTCACCCATCAGGGCCCAGAGCCCCTTCATTGACAGGTATGACCTGACCGCTGTAACTGAGCTGCCCCACGTAGCAGTTCTGCAGATTTCAAATACAGCTACAGCTTGAGAGCAGCTGGGAGTATTTGGGCTCCGAGAGAGCAGACCCTGCACTTCCCAATGACACTGACATTGCCCAGCAGCTAGCAGGTAGGTTTCAAGGAGCACAGGGCACAGGCTGCCTGCGGGAGGTCCCTGCCCTGCAGTAAGGAAGGAAAGACAACACTGACCATATAAACACGCCGCTGCATGGGCGGATGTCTTTGTTAACAGCTACGAGAAGGAAGACATTTCCTCTTACTCGGAACAGGGGCTTATTCCATAACCCTTACAGGAGCTAAGAAGAACTGGAGCCTGAGAAGTAAGATTTTGGCCAAAGAGATCCAGTCTCTTGGTGTTACCATTTCTGGAGGAGGCATGTGCCTGTGGACAGGCCCTTTGCTGGATGGTACAGCACTTCTTGCAGACTCTCCAGAGCTACAAGGGCTATGCAGTTCTCTTGAATCATTACTGTCTTAATGTCAAAGGTTTCACCTCTCCTCACACGTGGGTTCTAGAAGACTGTAACTCCATACATAGGTTTTGACACAGCACGGCCATGCAGAGAGGAGAACGTGCTAGGTCTGCTGGAGCCCTTCCCTCGTTGCCTCCACTTCCTCACAAGAATTTTTTTGCTCCTTGTTGAGGACTGTGGCATGTACAATGTGCTTTAGTATGGCTTGCAAGAGGGTGAGCCTTCAAAGGTCAGGAAGGCCTCTGCTGGAAACTATAAAGTGTCTGAAATTATGGTTGCTCATCTTGTTCATCCACTGCCAGTTCCATAACAGAAATGATGAAAAAGTGTTCTTCATGTTAATCAGGAGAAGATTCAACACTAAACATAGGCAAGCGATGGTCAGATAGTAGTAAGTACATCTCTGAGAACTACAACCAGGTATAACGCTGTTTCTTCTGATGTTATGACAAGGTGAAAAGTATGTTTCGAATTTAGCCTATATTTATAGCATACTATTAGCGAAATATTAAGTGACAAACAATAAAGAAAAGCCAGAAAAAAAACAAGTCACCCACATCCAGATGCTGTAAATACATAAAACCCAAACAGTCCCACAGTAACCCACCATCACAACAGAGAGAGAAGGAATGGAATAAAGGAAAAAATGAAGAAGAAAGGTAACATCACCCAAACAGAAAGTCTTGCATGTCCCTGCATGTGGAAGACGACTAAGCTTATTTGCAGCACTTCCTTGGAATATAACTGTTGGTTCTGTCTCATAATATTTTGTAGAAAAGCAGTATACAGTGAACACCAGAAGGTGGAAGATCAACACTATTTCCAAGCAAGTCAACACAGAAAAAGAGCTGTCACAATGAGAATGAAAAGGACCGAGGATGAGAGAGATTAACATATTAACTTGCTACTGCTTTAGTCAACTGAAAGTTTCAGACTTTTAGAATAAACTTTACAGGTTTGCTAATGAAGATTCTGGTATTTAGGAAGAAGTGAAACTGCTAAAACGGAACTAATCAGCAGTACAGACAGCAAAGTCATCAGCTGGTAAGGTATGAGATGATCCAGAGGAGACTACAAAGAAATTAACATTCCCGAAGTTGCTAAACTGTGGCCAACTCCTCTCCTACAAAGGCCAGCTTTGTTTAAAATTCTCCCAGATGGAATGAGATAAGTATTACCCTGAAAAAGCTAAGACAGTCAGCTAGAAGAAAGGGTTGTGTTTGGACAGATTATAAATCTGCTCAGCTTCACAGGAACATCCACGTTTCTGAAAGCTTACCTGAAACACAGATTTCTCCCCAAGTTTTGCATGTTCACTACACTAAGAGAACAAAGTTATTTTGAAAAAGGAGTACCTACCAGGAAGTGGAAAAGCCTCTAATGCAGACTGAATTTAATATTATACATTTCAGCACAAAAGGATGTAAAATAATAAAACCGATTATCAGATGGTTTATTTTAATTATGAATTTAAGCACAACACATAGAAAAACACTAATGAATTATATTCACTTCTGTGATAAACGGTCTGTATGTGCTTTCTGTGTTACGGAGCTTTCCAGAAGAAGGTTAGTCTTTTGCTAACTATATATCACAGCTGCTTTCTCACATTTCTCAGAAAATAAACTTTGTACACTGACAGGTGAAGACTCAAGCATGTACAAGGCTGCCAAATTCAATCAGGCAGAACTATAAGCAGCCTCCCTTCAGGGCTGCTTCTTTGAATTAAAAGTTTGCAGAGGTCAACAACCTTTCTGCCCCAGGTTTTGTTGTAAGCTGAGGAGGTTTTATACGAGCCTGTCAGCCTACTCAACTGGAAGTTATTAGTGTTCTCTGCTACAAAAGAAACCTAACTCAAGCCTTAAACATTTTATAGGGTTAACAACTGTTGGGGAATCCCACAAATGAAATTAGCCAATGTGCAAAACAAAACAAACAAAAAATAATCTATCATCAATATAAATTCGAACCGCTTACAGATTGCCAAGAGATCCACTGAGTTACAGCCCTCAATTTCAACAAAAACACAATTTGTTTTTGAACTGTATTTAGAAGATGGATTTAGTCTGGAGTAATGTAGCCACATTTTATACGAAGTCGTTTAAACAAAAAATTCACTCATACGTGTTATCTGAACGATAAGACTACACTGTACAGTTCTTCCACATTTTCACAAACAGAAGAATTTCACATAGAGCAAGTTGAAGAGTGTGTTTCTTTTCCTTCTTAAAATCTTCAGCACGAAATAAGAGGTTTTAAACTGGTCTAGCTCCCCACCACCAACCCAACGAAGGGCTCCCAAATATGATCTCTATAGTCCATTCTCAAGGACCACCTGTATCTTTCCAAACTAACCATGCACACCAATCCAAGCAAAACTATGGAAAGGCACCCATCCTCTCTTTAGCCTTTTGGAATAATACCACTGCTGAAACTGAAAATTAGAAACTGTGCCAAAAGAAGTTGGTGAAGCATGTAATTCCAAGGGAACTCAACTCAGAAGTATGCAAAGCTTTCCAAACAGAAAAAGTACTTTTTTTAGTTCTTGTGACTGAGAGAAAAGAACAGTGCTGTTCAAATCGACAAAGCACTCCCATTAACTGTCATTCCAACTATACTGCATGTGACTGAGAATCAATTTTTCCTAGGAATACAGGGCAGATACTTACACAGCCTCCAGCAAGGACCTCTGCAGGGAGTGGAATGGAACCATCTCTCTTAGTAAATTTGTCTCTGACAAAGTCATTAACCTAATAAAGATAAAATACATTACACACAATTTTAAGTTATTTTTTGTCCTTATTAACATATATCAAGTATGTCTGTAACCATATATTAGAGTGCTTGTAAGTGGTCACCTTTCGCACATTTTAGGAAACAAACAAAAGGATGCCGGGGGAAAAAAAAAAAAAAACAAAACCAAAGATACGTACAGTTAGCTTAATAGCCTTTTCTGGAGCAACACCTATCAGCTGTGGTAACAAGCCTATAGAAACAAAGACATCATAAGGCAACATTATCTTCCTAATACAGATAATAGTATTTTATAAGAGCTCTACAGAAATGCCTTTCTGCACATGGGATATCCTTTGAGGTGGATGGCATTTATGTATGTGATGCTGCTAGTGCACTGCATATTCACACCAATACAATTTTATATGAAGATTTTTGTTGAAAACGGTAAGAAAAGGGTGACCAGATCTGCCTTCCACAACCAAGCGAAGCCTGATGCTGTTGCTGTACAGAAGGAAAAAAAGGGCAAGGACTGAACATGCACTTTGGATATGTCGACTACGGAAGAGTTTGTTTGATTTTTTTAGCCTCCTAGTACCATTTTCCCATAAAGCTTGCAGTTACTTTTTAAAATAGTAGAGTAATTGTGAGATATATACATGACTATAATAAATTATCAACTCACTTCTACTTGACTCATTAACCTGAGTTTTCTGAAGGCTCCAGTCAACTACAGATATAAGGGATTTTCTCTTGGCCATGCTAGCAAGCATGGTAGCATAAACATCTTTAAAACCTATTACTATTAAGTATTTTTTATCTCACCAAAAGGAAGTATTAGTGGACAGAAACCAATTTTGAAAAGGCCCTTGCTCCCAGAAAATAGCTACTATTAAAATGAACTGCCATTTGACAAAAGCACATATACTTTTCTAGGAACTAATAGGTTTAAGAAAAAAAATCAGTAGATGGCAGTCTTAACGTTCTAACATGCAAGATTATAACAGCGTGTTATTTTTAAATCCATTTTCTCCACAGTCACTTTGGCACATGTATAGATTATAAAATTTAAAAGGTTTCTTTTTATTAGAAGTAGTCACTTCCTAATGTCATTCCATGGTTAGGGAATATCAATTTGTCAAAAGTGTTTGCCAGTTAACTAACAAAAAATCCCATGCTAGTTATATCAAATATCAGATAACAGCAACAAAACTATATTGACACAGCTTTCCGCTATCCGTTAAGTAAAAAGAATAATAGCTCAAAATTCAGAAAGAATGTTCAAAATTCCCAAAAGTACTCAGCTTGCAGAATTTTTGTACTACTTCCTTAAAAGGAAGCTCAGAGCGAATGTACCTACATAGAAAGTGCAGCAGTTAATATATGCAGTGTAGTGTTTTCTCCCAACACAGTACTTTCTGTGCGATTTACAGACTTACTATGCTGAGGAAAGGTAGTTATTAAATACAAAGACAGGTTGACAATAACAAAAAGAAATGCTGCCCTCCCAGCCTGAATCTCTGATCTACCATGAAATGAAAATCCAGCTCTGCAGTGTCTACATTTTAAAAAACCAAAACTATCAGACAAAACACAAGACAGTCCCTCATCCCCTCTACTATGCAGCTGAACTCACTGGGCACACACATTCGGGGTGCCAGAGAACCTGGGACCCTGCATGGTCTAGTGAGGAACTTTAGAAGATCCTTCATTGGTTCCGAAGGTGGATGCCAGGATTCAAAAGTGTCATAATTTTCTAGACCAAAAATTTTAAGTTTTTATTTAATAATCTGAATTTTCCAGTAGGCATTCAGATCTACTTTTTAAACTGCGGTAAATGACTACATTTTACTGTTATATTACAATACAATTCAGATAATCCAGCTCAGGAATAGAAGAACCCAGTAACATATCCACAGTCAACTCCATAAATGTTTCTGTTGTTTAGCTTAACATACTTCAGAGCATCAAATTCATTGAGTCCAAGACCTTTGTAACATGCTGACCATTAAGTGTAACATTTTCAAAACAACTACGTGAACTTCTTATGCTAGACAACCTTAAAGCCAATTACTAAACGGAGTATTAAGAAGTTTAACAAGCTGACACTCTTTCAAGCAAGCACATTTTTTCTCATACGTAAAGCATTGCTTTTAACATCAATGGAACCATCCTTGATTTCAAAGTGTTTGAGAAAGGTTAGAAAACAAAAATAAAAATATCAAATGATCAGCTTTAGAAGCTGCTACGCAAAACCATGTGGTTGGGGGAGCCGGAAAAGAAAGACAACAGTACTGTAGAACAGCACTGTAGAAATAGTCTTATAAATGTAACTCAAGGAGTATTTGCTTTCGTGAAAGATTTAGCAACAAAAAAGGAAAACAATTTACCAGTAAGACGTAATTTACGGAGATTGCAGCTATTTCATTAATATTTTCACTGACATATTCCTCCCTCTACTCACTTGCATAGCAAAATCCTGCAAGATTACAAAAAACTCTTTAGCCAGAATCCACAGACTTTCACATCGAAAAACGTCTCAGATAGTGTCCTTAGAGGACACTGTCCAGTGTCTTCATTGACAGAACACATTGCAAAGCAAAGACGGCTGCGACCATCACAGAAGTGAGTGACTTTGTTCCAACTAAAAAAAAAAGTGTGCCAGTTCATAAATACCTTACTGAACTTTACGAAAATTTTGCATTTCATTAAAGTTATACGAAATAGAAATTACAAATAGAGAATACAACTAAATATCAATTTCAGAGGACTGGCTAGCATGTACTCTCTATGTAAGTCACCTTATGGATGTGACAAAACCCCTTTAAGAATCTTCTAAGCTAAAACAAGATATAAGATAGCTTTCAGTCTAACTGATAAAAAGTTGCTTTGAATTCTTAACCTGTATTATAGAGGAGGTTTTTTTTCCTCTTTTTAAATTACAACTTTCATGAATTTCACTGTTGATATTGTAAAGTAAAATAGATCAACATAATACAACAGCATCGCAGGATGCAATTTCTTGTTCACAGGATAAGATCATAAAACAAGTCTCATTAGCTGCAAAAGTATGAGGCATAAGATCTGCCATCCACTTTAACAGGTACATTTGAATATGACTGTCTTTTGTCTCTTTTACCAAAAGGTATTTGTAGTAAAATGGACCCTTATTCCTCAGATGCTAATCTGCTCCTGATGTTTTTCCCCAGCCAAAACTTACAATCCTCAATCTGTGAGGTAACAATCATGCCCGCAACACTCACACCCCAGCAAATCAGTAACAACAAAAATATGCCCAGATTTTCCCAGCAATTGTTTATGATGAACTGTGTTTGAGGTAAGATAAATATTCACCTCTACAAAACAGAAGCAAAATTGTACATGATATAAAGTTTCCTGGTTTTCCCGTAAGAAACTAGCTGAGGCAGAAAATCCCTAACTTGATAGACATGTAGATTTTATTCACTTACCTCTGTAAAGACCAAAAAAGCCTTCAAAACGCAAAACCTTTTTAAAGCAGTCAAAGCTGTTTTTATACATCAACTCTCCTACGACTGAACCAGAGGAGCGCTGATTCTGCATACGAGTTTTCACCAGGTCTATGGGATATACCGCAGTAGCTCCAACAGCTGTAAGAAAGCATTTGGAATACTATTTCTGCAACGTCATTCTTGGTGTAGTATATAACTTTTGTGATTATTTTCTACAATGTTTATTTAAACACAAGGAATATATAAGCTGGTAAGATCTCTGATATGTTGGAAGTAAGAAAGGACAATACTGAAAGTCTAGAAAAAAGTCTCAAGTAGAATGGATGACACTATTACGTAAAACAAGGTGCGCAGAACAAAGAAAACCAATCTGAATTACCAGTAAGAAAATTTGTTACTTGAGTAGAGTTTCAGAGGACTGTGGAGGGATACTAGAACAGAACTAGAACAGAAGCGACAAGGAAACAAAAGGAACAGCATAACCAAAAGCAGTTCCACCCTCCAATTCTTCACATGTATAACCAAAAAATGCACCTTAGATGAGATCAAGTAGTCTGGCAAGACAGTGTTAAACTAACGCAAGCTTGAAAACAGAAAGCAGAAATATTACTCACCTCCAGCAATTGAGCCCAAAGTGAACCTGTAAGCTGACTCAGCTACCTGGAGCCAGATAGGCCTGCCTAACCCTCCAAAAGATTGCTGTGTGAAAAAGAAAAAAAAATGCTTGAAAAATCTGCATGGGAAAACAAAGATGCCTGTGAATCGGCTTTTAGAATTTTACAGAAAGAATCTGGTAAAAATTGGTAACTTCATGTCGGGGGGGGGGGAAATTACTAAAAACATTTCACTACGCCTAATGAATGAAACACGTTTTTCAAGTATTCCGTTCAGAAAATACTCTTCCTTACACATTCCTGAAACAACTACGGTGAAAAAAAAGGGGACAGAAAGTCAAATGAACTTTGCTGCTTTCCATTCTGTTGCCTTTGAATTCGCATGGCATGGAACCCCCTCTTGGCTCAAATGAAATTCAGTATCGCAAAAGGAATTCAGTATCTCACAGACAGCATCTATTAGCACAGGACATATTTAAAGTTTACATATACATTAATACATAGCATAAGCATGACATTTCACGTCTTCAAAACAAGCAAAAAGTCAATTATTCCCCAAAGTATTCACAAGACTTTCAAGCAGTTGATAATTTACAGACACAATGATGACCTCACTCACTTCAATCACATACACTACTATAAATGTATTAGTGTTTTAAATAAATGCAAGCCTACACAGAAAATATTTGCAGAGACTCATAATCATATTATTAGATGGTTATTAGAAACAAGGTAACTGGTAAATAAGATGTAAGTGTTCACAAACTTGCACTATAAAGTATGCAAGATGGGTCAAATTTTCTTCCCAACATAAATAAGGGGATTAGAGAAGACTTTATATCATGCAGTATAACTTGTCTGGGTTACATAAGTGGCCAAGATATTACCTTTTAAATTCCATACTAAAGCAGATACTAAAACCCGTATCCCAAACACAAATCTGTTTTTCTTAAAACCACTCTGTATCGTTAGCAGATGTGCTCGTGACAGCACAGCTGGAATGTATACAGACCTCAGACTGCCTCGGGAGGCTTTGCTCTGATGCACACCATGAATTCACCACAAAGATTATCACATGCACATTTCACAGCTAACTCACCAAGGCTGCTTAACTAAGTTACATTCAGCTTACTGAAGCTCTGGAAAGTGGAATACCCACAGAAGGACAGAATATACCTCAGTGTAAACTGCTCTGTTTGGATTGGTATTACATTGGATGTGCAAAAACCTGTCTTTGTTGCATAATGTTACACTGTATGTACACAATGTAGGACAAAAAACCTATGAGAGTAAGATGGGATTACTACCTGTAAAAAACCCATTAATTATATTTATACATTTTTTCCACAGAAAAGAAAGATACCGCTACCACCATTTCCTTCCACAAGACATTTTCCTCCCGCAACAATACAGCTTAACAGAGAAGAGCAGAGAAATTCTAGATAGCACCAAAATTATAAACTGCACATGTGGACCAGCATAAAAAAGTATAAATCAAACATATCGCCTTTACAAGCAAATAGAAGCAATAAATCTGAAGAATGTCCTCAGTAGTTTCAAAATACTAAATTCTCCTGATCTAAAAAAAAAAAAAAAAATCACAATAAAACAAAATAATCACAAAAATAAATTCTAAAATACAGGTATATCTCTTTTGATTCATGTAGATAAAAGACATGTGCAGTAATACTACCCAGAAAGGCTTAGAAACAGGACTAGTTCTTCATTCCACAAAAATTTTCTCCTAGTTTAGCACACCTGCTTCCTTTCAGCTGTTTTAAGGTTATTCTTTCTCTTGGAAGCTCCACAGAGTTCTCATCAAAATCCAATCATTACATTCAGACATTAATCTTAATGAATATGTCACTGGATGTTAAAAATCAAATTCTTTGTGAAGCAAATGGCACTTTTATATTATTAAATAAGTGTCCACAAAGTTCGCAGTTTACTTGTGTGTTCAGATGCATATGTAAATGAATGTAATTAATGCTATAGCTTTCAAATCATGAATATTTATAAACAGAAAATTGCTGTAGCTGTCATACTCATAGGATTTTCAGCTGCCAGGCTTTAAGAAAATCTTACACAATGAAAGAATTGACAATAAAGTAAACATGGTTGAAAGCAGGCTAATTTCCATTGCCACCAAATCTACAAAGATAGAGTGAATTTATGTAAAAATTTAGATTTTCCTCTAAGAAGGAATTTTAAAATCTGATAAAAGTGATTACAGACTTGTTTTCATTTTCCAGAGGCAGCTGGACCTGACTGGAAAGATATTGTCTCTAGCAGAAAGATGTATCTTTCCATGTATCAATATAAGGATAGCTTAGGATAAGGTCTAGTAAAAGACTGTTCCTTAAAAAAACAAAGAGAACAAAATTACTTTGCTTTCTGATGTGCGCGCAACACAGGTACAGAGTAGGATGAAAATACAAAGCATGAAAAGAGTATATTCTGTTCTAGTGATGAGTGAAACTTTATAAAATGAGCTCATTTTATAACAGTGTCAAGCTACAAAGGTAATTCCAAAATATACAACAAAGCAAGGTAGTATTTTGTCTAGTCAGAAAGGTAAATGCCATGAAGACACCAATTAAAACCAAAGTTGGCAGTTTGGAACGTAATTACAAAACTTCATGGAAAATATTTCTCATTAGTCTGGATATAGATTATATACACATTTCTGCATTAGTTCTTGTCTTGAGGAATCCATAGGAAGGCTGTTACCACTAAGTGGGCTTTGGACACTTATTTCATTGGCTCAGATATGTCTAATCACCTAAGGGCAACAGAGCAGTAACATGAAGAACAGACCAGACACTGAGTTTCAGACCCATTTGTTTGAAAGAGAACTGAGTTATCAAGTCCACCCGTAATAACAGTAACCAAAATACACTCAAAGTCCTGCATATGGAAGACTTGCTATATTCCATATAGGACAATTCTTCAACCATAGCAGTTGAACTAATTCAAGATTTTCCTGATCTCCGATACACACCCTAGATTTTGTAGTGGATATAACCGCTTAAAGGACCTCTTTGCAATACGCAGTAAAAGCGAACTGAGAAATAAAAGGGTTTATAAACACAAGCGTTCACATTCAGACAGACTCCTGGGACCCTTCATCTACTGGCAAATACAGGACACTCATGTGGCAAGCAAGGCACAGGTGATTTTGTCACTATGCTGCCACTTTATCTCCAACCACCCTGCAGCAGCATTATCTGTCACTGTCACCAGAGTAGAGAATCTGAATTTCACTTTATGGGAGACAGCGTAGCTTGGAATGGCTGACAAAGTTACTGCTGTCAGCTGCACATCCTCCTGCCCCAACAGCCCAGATGGCTACTTGGGAATCAGTTGTTGAATCACTGCAATTCAGGAGCAGCATTTTAACGCAACTCATCACCAGCATCAGATTGCCATAAATGCTGAGCTGCAAGAGGTGGCTGTTCAGCAGCTGATTTGTAAGTTCAGCCGCCTGTGTGCCAAGCACGGTGTGGGCAGCTGGGAGCAGAACGCAGCCCAAGTCAGTCTATGTCCACTTGGGAATCAGAGCCCTTATGTTTTGATAGGCAGCCCAAAAGCTGTTAACACAGACTGGAAGAGAGAGAATTGGAGAATCTACCACCTAAAAATAATTTTATAATTCCAGAGTTAAATTACTTACTGAAGACCTTTTCAGGAGTGAACATATGTATTCACAGTAAGGAACCCAAGTGTCTATACATGCTCATATCTGAACAGGCCATCCTTCAATATGACATCTAATATCTTGTTTAGGCATACACTCAATAGTCTGCCCTGTTTCTATCTTTCCAGCAATTCAGCGCATTTCACTTGTTAGGAATCTGTTTAAAGCATATTATTCTTATTTTTCATATGCCACTACATGAAAACATTCACTTCACTTCAAAAATTTTACTGTGTATACCACTTCTACCTACCTGCCTCTGGAGTTCTGCCAAGTTGTACGGCAATGCACCTTCAGCCAGCGGTGCTATTCTCTCGATATCTGCCAAAGTTAAGCGCCTTTACACAAGGCAGAGAAAAGCAAATTACTGTTAGTTAAAACATCAAACACATTCAATACAGCCAATTCAATTCAACTCCTGGCCACGCCCCACAGAATACATCCTGAGTTTAAAAAAACCCTTGTCATATTTGAATGCACATCTAAGTCTGCTACACTGCAATAAAGAATCCTTGGAGCTAGAACGGCATTCTCTTTTTGCAGCTCAGAAGTACAGATAAAGAGAGCTGGGATTACCAGAAAGTTCTTGATTACTCACAATAAAGGCTATAATACACAAATTAAACTGTTTATAGGTATTCCAACCTAAGAATGCATTAAAGACCCATGCAAAATAATCAATACTTCAAGTTAATAATATCAGTGTATTGCAGCCTTTTGGGACTACTGTAATGTATTTTGCTATTTTATATGTGTATGTCAAGCACGATTAATAATTGCGCTTGATGTACACAATTCACTTACAAAACCCATGCATACACCAACAACAGTTTACACTGAATAAACTACTGTAATGAAATACAATGGAATACACAACTTTTTACAATTAAGATTAAAATTGGCAGTTTTCACACAGAAAACAGCAAGATAATGATTGTAAAATGATAAAATTATTATGTTACCCAGTAACACTGTATAAATCTGCAAGTTGGTAGAGAATATCTATTTCCAGTGGTGTAACTTGTCCAAACCGTATTGCAGAGTGGGTAAATTCCTCTGGATTTATAAGGAAAAGGGAAATTAAGCAATTATGTCATTTGTCAAATTTCCTCTTTAAATACTCACAAATAACTTTAATACCATAAAAAAGAAATCTATCACCAAGAAGCAAAATCCATAATGCAAAGGGAAAAAAGATATCTTTAGGAGAACATCTATCTTGACACAGGCCTTTTCAACACAGAGCAACTCTTGACTCCACAACTCTGATTTACACTAAGAATTCAAAGTCAACAAAAATTCTCATATTAACAAGCTTATTAAAACCATGCCCAAAATTTGTGATTCTTGTTTCTGAAGCTCTGCAAAACAGAACAGAACAGAGTAACAGTTTAAGGGCAACTGACTCATCTACTGCAATCACTCTGAATGACCCCAAGCTTAGGTATTCATCTAGCCAAATTACATGACATGTTCATGACATAACTGGCAAGCTACAGTAAACAAGCCTGAGCAGTGAAAATACATTAGCTTTTTTTTACAACACAAATCCAAGCAAGATGTATTTATGCATCTGCACCAAAAACACATTGCTAGGGTGTTTAGCAATGGGACAAAGCTATGCAGAGCATATGAACATAAGGTGAACAAAGAAGAAAAACAAAGGAACTTGGCATGCTTTTTACCACACATAGGCTTGGCCATACAGGTTAAAAAAAAAAAAAAAATCAGTGATAAAATCTGTTATAAAATGACTACAAAAGCAATCCACTCATGCCTACAGCAAGACTGAAATACAGCAACTCTTCATATACATGGGGAGTAACTATGTCCTAACAGACTTAAACTATATATAAAACCACTCAAGCAAGTAAGAACTAAGAAGTTATAAATTATTACCATTTTTCTAAAAAAGATTTAATCATAGATAAAGTAACTAGAGCTAAAACAACATTGAGATTACTGATGACAGATTTTCAAACTTAACCCATTCTATCACATTCCCTAGGAGCTTTCTATCTCTGAACAGCTATGCATCTCTTTCAAGGAGTGGTAAAATCCTCAATAACATACTGACTTGCAGTTATGCATTCAAACTAATAAGGTTAACACAGCTCCTGCCAGAACCCCAATTCTTCTCCTTAATGAGCTAGCTGAAAATCATTACTAACCTGTGAGGATAAAAAAATCATCCTTTAAATAATTTCACAGTAGCCCTAAGCTTGCATACTATTGCAGCTTCTGACTTGCCTTAACCCATATGCAGAACTAAAAAAATTAATAAAATGTAGGAAACATACTTTACCTTTTGTGACTTCAACATCTTTTCTTGTACCTGCTATATTACTGTATATCTTCCTAACAAGATCCATGTTATTCAAAAGGGCATTAAATGCATTGAAATAGGAGAAGCTGACCTGATGTGAAACAGTTCCACCAGCAACCTTTAAAAATAAATGAATGCAGTTAAGTGCCTTAAGTCTTTTTACAACATCTTATTACAAATTACAGAAACATCCATTTGGGCAAATAAGGGAAGAATTAAAGGTATCTTTCTATTCCTGTAATTTTAGGATACTTTTAATAGAAACACAAGGGGAGAGCTATTAGACAGGATACTATCTTTTTGGTAAAAAATTGAACATTAGGAAACAATCAGGAAATAATCATGTTAGTAGATTATTGTACAATTTATCTGACACACTAAATGTGTCATTGAGTACTTTTCTAATACTCTCTATTTCTCATAGAGAAATGCATGTAAATGCCACTTTAGACAAAGGCACTAACTGGCTTCTTGCACCACATACAGCAGTGACCATTTATTTCGAAGTCTAAAGTTAGCAGATACTATAAATTTTACAAAAGACAGTATGCCTTATTAGCTAGGCAAGGCAAGATTTATAGGTAAAATAGTAAGACAAAAGTTATTACTTTATATTTTATATAACTTTCATTCTTATATACTTTTGTATACTGTATACGTCTAGTTTACAATTTTTATGTCATTTACTTTACCTACAGATCTTGCCAGACTATCATAGCTGTAACCGTTCTACACCTAGAATCTACATACTGATTTTTCAAATTCTGATCTGAAAAAGATCAGGACAAAACTGTAAGTAGTCTCCACCTTTTGAGATCTGTCATATATCCAAATACAAAAATCAGATACTTTTGTCCTAAATGAATGTTCTTTTTGTGCCAAGTACAGTTTGCCATGATTTAGTGGAAAGTATAGTGGACTAACTCCAACTGTTTCCAACGGCACTTTAAGCATGTAAACCAGACTGCCAAACTTTTCCACTACTGCAGCCAAGGAGTACTGCCATGTTTCACCCTGCCCACTCTACTATGAAGGTGATAATCTCTAGCACCAAGACAGTGATAAACAGGTAGAAGACAACAAAGTCAGAGAGAAGCAGTAACATCTTACAACATTACAGCTATTAAACACTGAATTCAAGGCACTTTTCTTTACACTTACCGAAACTAGATTTTCTTCCACAAATGGAGTTAGCATATGTGAGCGAAGAGTAACCATGATGTCACTGAAGTCCAGCCCAGTTATCATCCCACTTTTATTTTTGTCCTTCAAGGCAAAGGCTTGTCTTGCATGTTCTGACTGCAGCTCCTAGATGAATATTCAGAAATGGCAGATTAGAAGCAAATTCTGTAACTCACTGTTCACAAAACTCTTGCTAATTTAATATTCTTACAGCATACCTCAATACGTTTGTGCGTGTAGACCACAGCACAACTGCAGTTTAAACTTAAAAGGTCAGCTCAACTAAAACAAGAAGTCTGCATAGTGATTTTATCCATAGATTCATTCCTCTGTCAAAGAAAAGCCTCAATTCAACTGTTAAGAAAATATGCACTTTCACTAAATGACCCGAGAAAGCAACTTCACATACCCATGTCCTGTCTGCTATCTATTCCTTTATTAAATACTTAACTGCTAGAGAAACTTCTGATATTGATCTTAAGGACTCAAAGTGAGCTGATCTCTTACACATCCAAGATGAAATATGACTGGGCTACTATAAACTAACTCATTGAAAACCACTTGAAAATAAACAGGAGGACAGTGAAAATTATATAATATAGATTTAGATTGCCCCCAACAGCTACCTCCCATAATGCCAGAAATGGCCACTCATTTCAGGCAATTTAAAACTCCTATACAATCTGTAAAAAGCTTCATATAAAGCACACTGCAGTAACCTAACCTCAAGATAATAATGATGGTTGTAAATTCTATGTCCAGAAAAAGTTGTTTCCTTCTATTCAAGCAAACAATAAAGCACATTCAGCTGTCATTCAGACCTCTAGAAGGAGCTAAAATAATAACCATGTTCTGACAGACAATATGAAGAGGGCTAACTATCTAGCTTATACCACCTTTACAGTAATTTCTCAAGTCTTATAACGTGAAGATCAAGGTTTTCTAGATTAGGGTGCAACAAGTCTGCTCTGATCCAAGTTCCAAACCCCACAAGATGCTGTTAGACCAAGTAAGAAAACCAACCTGGTCTAAAAGGAGGGACAACAATATCCATTACTGCAGCCCATACTACCCTTCCCTACTAAGGGTTTTTATCATATGACAGTAAGAGGTTACCGTATCTTGCATGACAGTATCTTGGAACAATAAACATAAAAACAGAACTGGTATTTATCACTTTGCTCTGGGTTCCCAACAAAAAGATTCTTCTCGGTAGCAATCTAGATTTTTTTATGCGCTAGCGTCCCAGATTTGTGCCTGGGATCATTTAAAATATGTAGTATCAAACACAGGACGCAGTTTATTCCTTGGAAGTAACATCGACTTCTACTGCAGCCTTGAAAGATTGTGCCAAACTCCACTATCTCGATTTACAATATAGACTTCAGATCCTACCCAGTTAGACATATTTTTCTAGAATCTGCTCTACATCTATTCTTACCCTGACAATAATTACAGATTATATCAAAGCACATCTATCACTCCCTACTTTTAAGACAGTATGTCCAAACCTATTTTCTACCAAAGGCCAAATCTGGAAGTACATACTCTATTTTTTTTCAGGTCTACTAGACAGAAAACTGTTAAGTAAGATCATGAGGTGATCACTCATGTTAATTTATGGAATTCAGTGCAATTACCTATAATTCTGCAAACTCCTCTCTCATTAATTATAATGTACATTTCTCCTACTTTCCTCTTCCTAAATCCTTTAAAACTGATGTTCCTTTACTTCCTTTTAGTACCATGTTCAATTCATAGCATGTTTTTACTGTAACTTTTTGCCTTAGCATAAAGTCCATTTCTAGGAGTGAGATCCTTTAAAGCCTAATCCCTACAGGGTCCTTCAGCAACATCTCAGGAAAGTAGATTTGCCTCTTGCAAAGTTGGCTGCTTTTAAGACCAAACTCCCAATATATGTGTGGTAGCATGCATGCCAATGAGAGCAAAAAAAGGTAAGTATTAGCATAATGTTTATAAAACTAAAAGAAATGTTAAGGAAGCTAAAATCTTTATATGGGAGGTTATATGGTTAATAACAACTGGTTATATTAAGGATGTAATCTTTCCCTGATAGAGGTTAGTTTCACTATTAAATTCCTATGGCAAAAAATGTGGACCCTCAATCTAGTTTAAAAACAATCAGTAAAATGGTTAATTTCTTTAACAGTGTATTTAGTCACATTCTTTTATAGGATGGTATAGCCAAAGCACAGTGAGTACGCACTGCTTACAGGACTGGTATGGAGAAATAACAGTTCATCATAACTGTCAGAATTAGTATCAGATAATGATTATCACTACCAAAATAAGCTCAAAAATTATATTGGTATTAGTGTATTATTAGAAGTGAAAATGAATTTCAGTTCCACTTTGGAAGAAGGTTAATAACTGACCTGAAGAAACTGAGTGAACTCTGAATAGTTAAGATGCTTCTTCCTGTTATGTCCAAAATGCAGTCGAATGAACTCACAGTCCCAGCTGAAGGGGATTTGAAGATGAATAAGAGTTTGTTCAAATATTTCTTTGACATTTGCTTTGGGGGAGGGAAAAACAAGAAGTGAGCTTTGGGGTACAGTAAATCTACAAACATTCCAGGAAGGATACAAACAAATGATGCTTTAAGCAGCTGTTTAAGAAGTTTTAGTTTGTTGAAAAATAATTGCTAACTGAACCTTTACAGACCTGTGTGAGAACACATTTGCAACACAACGTGATACTTTCTGTATTATTGCATAAAACCTTGGAGTGAGTGTTTTATTTAGTTTTAATTAAGAAGCAATTTCCCTCATACATGACAAATAAGAGCTATTTTGTATTCTGATATAAAAATCAATAGTGGTTCTCCATCTCCGCTAGAAGTCAAATTAAGCCCTTTATCAAAAGCACAAATACCTGCATTGCAATCTCACGCAATATTTGTCATACTAAGTATGGTTTGATTGAAACTTGATTATTACAATCACACTGTCTGAATATGTCTATTGAAGATAGGTATAAGAAATGCCATCTAAAACATATCATTAACTCAGCAGAACGCACCTTATTAAAAGCTTCTGATAAGGCCTTAGCACAAAAATCAAATCCTATAAAACATAATTGGTAGTCTCAGTTATTAAAATGTTTTAAGATAAGTGAAGATAGAGATGTCCTCTTTTAAATGAAGAAAAAACCTGTCATTTCAGAGTATGGAATTCTCCATACTGTATAACTGAAATCTCAATACCAAACATATTATCTGAATTCAGTCAAAGACCTCATCTGAAAAAAACCCCACACATTATTCATACAGCATTGCCATGCTGCAAAACAAGCCTGTTTTTTGTGCAGATTATCCAACCACATAAACAGTGTAACTGGACATCTATCCATACCACGAGACCGCTTTTCAAAATCTACCTCAAAGTACCTGAATAGATTTGGTTTTAGCAACTAACCTAGAACCTGCTAACAACCAAAATAAAACAAGTATAGCTTAAATTTAAAACAAAGTACAAAATATTTTAGCTGAAAACATACCTCTTCCATGTTTAAACAGTTCTGCTAAATGACAAAATGCAATGAAAACAACTTAATACCATTTAATAACTATCAACAGCTATTTACTTGCAGTAAATGTGTTGCTTTCATAATGCTAGAGTACTTGATTCATTCATTCTTTCAATTCTATAGTCATTCTACTAGTTCTAGATCAAATCTAGGCAAATCACTATACAGCTTTATCCTTTAGGGTGAGGAAAGGAAGGGGAATGATCAGAACAAACCTGTCTCAGAACAGGTATAAAGTAGGATTCTTTGGCTAGATCACCTGCTTCACAGTTAGTTTGAGATTACATATTCAAAGGGCAGATTATGGTTAGCAAGTGATTTAATTGTAATTTAGGTCTTACTTAAAGGCCAAACACAGCCTATAGTAAAAAAAATGCATTTTAAGTGGTAGTTTCCACTGCAAGGTAGACTAAAGGAGTTAGCTTTAAAAACTTTTTTTTAGCTTAAAAACTCCTGACTGCGTGTAACTGTCCACTCACATCTATTCACCAGTATCAATGTGCAAGGTAAGGGTTAAAAAAAAATTAGAGATAAAGCATCCAACACATAGTACTAAAATATTTTGCCACACTTCCATTGAAAGATCTGTCTGTAGTAATTTATTCATCATTGCTAGAGATCAAGGGCCAAGAGAGGTAAATTTAAATTCCTCACCTATCACTGGTTCATGGCAGCTTCTAAACAAGCTACCTAGAGTCTTCACATAGTGCAAACACAAACAGATCAGTGCAGCTCACTACTGAGCTTGCAAAACACCACTGAACTGGGCATGGAGCAGAAGACAGGCCTGCTTAATTGGACCTACTGACTTGGCTACTCATGTACCAACAGGTGCCAAACAGTGCCTACTTACACATCTGTAATACGGACTTGTAATACACACCGAGTTCTCCTAATAAAAACTTTGGAAAGAACATGCTGAAGCAGCCAGAAAAATGTAAGTTGTGTTTTCCATTGTTTCCAATGATTGCTTCTTCTAAACTTAGAGAAAGGTTAAAAAAAGTCTTTTTTCTTTTAAGAAATTATTCATACGTGCTCATATAAACACATCTTCCAATTATTTTTAATGGGACTGAAGCCCCTGATCTTCTTGTAACTCTCATTCAAGCATTTAATTGTACACTACTTAAACAACTAAGAATCAGTGTCCTATGCTATTGATTTTTCCTTCTTAAAAACATTTACAACTAGTTGTCAACACATCACAAGCCAAGATTCTTCAGCACATAAAAATATTACAGGTAAATAAATTAATAAAGTTATATTCAACAGTTGAGTATCTTGGTACCTGAAGAACCCCAGTAGTGGCTAACTGGCTTTAAAAAATGGTATCCAGATTAGCTTGTTGCTTCTCTGAAAATTGAGGTGCCTTATTAATTTTTCTTACAGAAGCAATCACTCGCCATCAGTAATGTATATCGCATGTATTACAGTAGTCTGGGTTTAAGGATATGCTATTGTATCTAATGCTTAATTAATTCCATGTTAGCTTTGTTTATGAAACATTTGGGGTTCAGGAGCAAAACCACGCACCCACTGCGAGTAACTGACAGTTAAAACCATTGAAACTCAAAGTACAATTTTCTAAAGCCATTTGGGATTCTCAAACATCTCTAGATAAGCACTAAAACATACTACTTCTACCCGAGTAGCAATGCTTTCTTCACAATATATCACAATATACCTTTTTAATCCAATTTTGTTGGCTATTCTCTTGTATTAAAGGAAATAGCCATCACCGCAACACCTCGCATGATGAGAAGCGGCAAACAGACAATCACATTTCAGAAATTATACATAATGTGACCATCACCTACACTTTCACCATCACTTTGAATTGTGATCAAATGTCTTAATTTTTTTTTCACAGCAGAAGCAAAGCACTGACAACAAAGAAAACAGGTAACATAAAGGTAGAGATCCTGGGGGGGGCGGAGGGGGGGCGGCTTTTTTTTTCTCTCCCTCAGTCAAAACCCAGTAATGCTTCTAAATTAAGATAAACCGCAAGTACTTCAAATTTCCGACAGAGCTATTCTGCAGGGGGCAAACAGCAAATTATTTTTAAACCCTTTCATTTTAGTATGACATTTTACAGGATGCATTCATTCTCCCTGTCAATACGTGTTGCTCATTTACTAATGTCTTCTCCTACTCTTTGCTCACCTTTCCGCAGTGGAATTCTTTCCTACTGAGCTGATAACTTTCTTCCCAGGCTTATAGCAATGCATTTTCTTCTCAGATAGGCATATAAGTCAGCAGCCTGATGACATACTCAACTTACCATCAGCCCCAGGAACAATAAACCTACTACTCTAGTGCACTAGTACATTACCTCCAAGGCGACACGCATTCTTCCAAGATTGCTTCAGAATTTCCCCACCCAATCATTTTAAACAAATTACAGATGCCTGGAGCAGCTATCTGCAGGCAGCATATACATGACTGGCTCAACCTCCACCAAACACTGCTACCTATTGGGCTCAGAAAAACGATATAAGAAAACCAAAGTTTTTAGGCAATACTGCATTTCACAGAAGGAGAAGGAATACTTTCAAGTTATAAACACTATGATGTCTTGTTGATGGCCCATGGTGGGGATGAGCTCAGTACCCCAAGTGTTAAGTCTTGAGGTAGTACCTATTATTTTGACTTTTCAGCTCCCCAAGAAGCAGAGTGGAGACCTCGCTCAATTCCAGTGCCATCAGCCTGTTATCAGAGTTTGCCATTCCCTCTTACCAGCGACGGAACATCAATCGTGCTTGTTAGAGACACAAAAATATAAATGTGGTAAGTACTAGCGTAGGTATGCTAACAGTTTGTTCTTTAACACCTTGGGGTTTTTTAAAATGTCTACAGTCTTCTACAGTCCCATTTGTACATAGTTCAGCCTTAATGTACATAATGCATTTTAACATATTCCATGTTGCTATTTTTCACTATTTCTAATAGCAAATTTTACATATTTTCACTTTCAAGCATAAAATAAAAAAATCACAGTTAAAGGCAAAAAGACATTTTTTGTAGCACCTGATGCAACAGGAGTGTAAGAGTGATTCAAATGTAAATAACGCAATAATTACTTTGACATGAGAGCAGAATGACAAGTGGCAGGAAAAGTGAGAAAGCTAAGCTAGAATTTCTACTCCTATTTTGAAAGGATTAGTGATTCTGTTTAAGGTTAAGATTAGTGACAGCCATAACAACAAATTGTCAACATATTTAATTTTAATGTGAAGTTCTCCTTTTCTGTTCCCTCTTGCTGAACTATGGCTTTGAACTTAATACTATACTATAATTGTTACAAAAAATGAGGGGCTCCCATCCTGCACTGCTCACAAGTGTTTAAAACTGTGGTTTAAACCTGAAAGAATCATACAACAAGAAAAAAAGAGAACATGAGGACAAAAGAAAGTCATAACATATGGTGATGTTTCCTACAGTATCTGCATGTGTTAAGCAAAAGACATTTTGAAAACAGGCAACTAATGTATGGCTACCAGGAAGCCAAGAAAAACAGCATGTCTAGTTTAGACTACACTTGATAAAAACATGGTGCTCCTCTTCTATCCTCAGATCTGTAGCCATGAGATTTATTTTTTCTGTTTACATTTTAAAAGGTTTCCAGCCTTTATCTTTGCAAACTATTTTATAAAGCAGAACTCTTAAGATTCAATCCAAATCCTAGCATTTTCAATCCAATTGCTCTTTCAGAAATGGGGGAGCGAGTAGTAGGAGTGATCTGTGCTTCCTGAAAAGTAACACTCAAAAGCAAATATATAACAACATATATTCCACTCCTTTCTCCTGTTGTTCCCACTCACCTTCTTCCAGTGTTCTCAAACTCTATGTCCTGATTAAGGGAAACCTGAACTTTCTCTCCCAGATTAAAATTTAAGAAAATAGATGGACAAGATTTCAGTATCACTGTATACCCAACTTCCAGAACTATTACACTGATGTTTATTATGTCAGTTCGACAATTTCACAGTAATTTTCACATAGTTGCATTACTAGGTATCCAATCCCCTCACTCCCCCCAGTGCCTTTAAAGAAGAGGCCATTTATACTCAAATATTTTTAATTAGATTTTGAGCTGCAGGATGTTTTTAAAAGCTTATGTTCAGTTCCATAAATATTTTCCAATTATCTCCAAAATAACGTAAAAATTCTGAATACAGATGAATCACAAACATGAAGGCAGTAAAACTGTTTCAAAATCTCATTATTTTAGCTCTATCTTTAGCTCTATCTACCCATACCAGCATGGGTATTTAACTAAAAAAGTGTCTCTGAAATTCTCCAGTTTGATTATCAGAGAATGGCTTGCTTTGTGGTGACTCTACAAGGAAGAACAGCTGGAAAAAGCCTTGAAATTGTGCATGCCAATTAAAAGTGATACAGTCCAGATCACTGTATGGTTTGCCAAGGGCATAAATTACAAAGAGTCCTTTTACTTCCAGCTAGATCACCTATTTTTGAGAGAAGTTTCAGTGATAGTCACAGACTTCACCTTTTAACCAGTCAGGACTATCTACTTCAACACTGAAGCAAACCAAATAGCTTGAGCAGATTTAATATTCAGGCTTGCTTTAACCTGAATTCAGGACAAATACCTGAGCATAACAGCAATAAAAAGACGTTTCCTTAGTACAATATCCTTTGTACAATAGCATTAATTTTATAGAGTGTTTTTAAATATTTCACTCATGTTAAGTAGCTTTAGTCAATTACATCCCATGATCAAAAAAGCAAAGTGGTTGTCAGTCTTTTCTGGCTACAGTTATCAACCCATAACAAGAAAGACAATGCATGGGGGAAAAAAAAAAAATCACTTTATCAGTTTTAGCTTTACCTTTTAAGTATTTTATGGTTAAAGCAATATTGTAAGGACTCATCAGCAACACATCTCCCATCAAATATTCACCTAGGAACCCTTTATGAAGACATACAAGCATTTGATCAGGAAAATAAATGCTTTTTTCCTACTTCTCCATGATGAAAGTAATTTAAGCTACACTACACTGTCTCTTGTATCAATGGGTTATTAAAATAGTCATTTTATTGCTTTTTATTCACCAAGCTGACAGCAAGTCTGGTGCAGCTGTAAAAAGCATGCTGTACAGTTTGCTGATACAAAGTAGGTCCAATTTCATGTTCCTGCAATGGACCTACTATACAAATATTGCAGCATACTATCTGCACGTTTATGGCAGTCATTCATACAGGATTTCTGGATGTCCAAAACTCTTGGGAAAATGTTCCAAAGCAGTAAGGAAGTAGATGGTATTAGTGTGACACAAGGCTTCCTGTATCAACAGTCCCAGTGAATTTATGATACCGCACAAAGACAGTGATTAGCATAGCACAACCAAGAATCATAAACTCTGTCCTCTTCCATTTCTCAACCCATAAGACAAAGGCTCCTCTGTAATACAATTTAATTAATAATTTCCTCATTGGAGAGTTGGAAGCTAAACTTTTGAAGAGACAAGTGGCAGATTGAGGCTCAAGAGCACTGCAAGAAGCTGGAGCGCTCGAGTATGGTCCAAGACCATATTAGTAAATAAGACCTGCAAAGCAGATGTGAACCTGACTGGAGCAACTTGCTTTCAAATACAGAGCCAGCTCTGAAAATCAACAAATATACTTAACTTTCTCCAAATAACTGAAAATTTCATTAGATCAGGATATTTTTTGAAAATGCTATCCAATCATACCCAAATGATTTTGGGACATTTTCTCACGTCCAGCAAGGCCAGTGTTGGGTTCCAGTTACGGGCCTAACAGACCCACGTCGGTCCTGTGTTCCACCCTCCAGCACTTCCACCCCTTGTTCCAGATGCACAGGGCAGAAAAAGCTCAGTAAATCCACGTCACTTCTGGCAAGACTTGCTGGCTTGAGTTAGCTTTGGAATCTATGCAATGACATCCACATAGCATTGCATCTGAGCTAGAAAATCTTGACTGATGTTTGCTCCTATAACCACCACAGTTCATCTACAGACTGGACACTTTACACATAAAAGAGACCTAACTTGCCTGGTAATTCACCAAACTCATAATTGGCTAAACTAACTCCATTTCAGTATATTTCTAATAACTTATTAAAGCTTTTCAGACCTTATTTTATATACCCTCCTGTATTCACATGAAAGTAAACTCTGTGCCTTTCTGTTTGTGGTGTGGAAGAGCACAGGACTCATTTATAAAACAGCCTCTAGAGGCCACAAGACTGACTTGGAAACTGACTGCAGAGTTATCACATTCTGAACATGACATACATCATCATTCACATTTTCCCCACGTGCATTGATTTATATGATATGCCTATGAAGTAAAAAATAAGTAGCCCATGCTATAAACAACAATAAAAAAGCAAAACGCAACATTAAATGTGGGAACTGTAGCACAAAAATATATACAATTTATATGTTACAATTATATATAGTAATAATTGCAATATAATATATTTTGTAAAAATAAGAAACCAATAGTGAATTTTAAATTCCCTATAGAGTTTCCTAGTCCAGATTTATTTGCCTTATAAAAAATTCAATGAGAAAGATATGGAAAAAATTGCAATTTTCTGTCTTACAGTTTCTCTTGTTTGTGTTGTTCTTTTAGCCTTTAATATAATGATGTACTCATAAAAACAACAATCCTCAATCTGATTGAGGAATCTGTATGCAGTCTGAAATTACTTTTTGTTCATTTATGAAACCAGCTATTTCAAGTGTGTTCATGACAGCTACAAAGTGCATATCCCCGGTTTGTGAGGTTATTAGATAACCATCATTAACACGGTCACACTGATTGCAGTGGTTTCTCTACTTCCTAATGACTACGTTTACTGACTTCGCCTTTACTTAAGTTCTAAAAGATTTTCAAGATGATGTGTATCCAAATTGCTTAGTATTTGACCCTTCAGCTAACAATGTAATTTAACAGGTATCGTAAGTCAAGCAGTGTGTTTCCATAGAAAGACCTTTGCTTTTTTTTTCCCCAACAAGTTGCAACAATTTTCATCAGAATGAAATAGTACAAACAGCAAGTGGTTACAAATCCAAGCATAGTACGTATTTTCTTTATTGAGAGCTTTATTCTTTTGGGTAGAAATAACATTTAATTCTCATTCCACTTTATTAAAATTCTTTGCATTGATTTATCTTATTTTCATAAACGTGAAGTTTTTTAAAGAATAAAAATCTAGTCCTCTTTAAACTGCAATGTTAATAACAGTTATTTGTCAACATCATAAAGCAGTATAGTTAGATAGCCTAAAGAATTTTGTCTAATTATGATTTATGTGATTAGGAAAAAAAAAATAACATAACTTAAAAATCGTATTTTCTTCCTAATTTTTCAAATATATGGTCTAGCTGGAAGTTACACTCATAACATTAAACTAAAATTTTCTCCTCACAAAAAGGAACACTAAATTAGCAATTCAAAAGATTAGACCTCCTTAATTTCTGTGCTGAGCTGTTACTGTATCTAATCACAATTCTTCAAAGATATGGGGAGGTCCAACATATTTTAAAAATCCCTCATCACTGAAGTAGTTCAAAGCCCATGACATAGAATTTTACTTAAGATGACACTGAACAAAACAGAATTGTATAGTTAATAGATATAGTTAATATTTTTCACTTCAGGAACGTGAAAAATCTTGACTCCAGAAGACAGAGCAAAATATATTTTGTTTCTGTGTATTTCTTAAGCTTGTATCACTTGAAAGAAAAAAGTTTTACCATGCGAACTCTTAGGAAATGAGTACAGTACTGCACAATATGCATTTCTATGCACCAGTGGTGATGAACCATTATTACCATCTATACTATTATAACTACTTTCTTAAACTGTTTTTCTTTAGATATTCTTACCAAATGTTACTTCTCCATTGCCACTCTTGTCAAATAACTGAAAAGCAACAATGAATATTGCATCTGGAGTACACAAAACAGACTCAAATGCCAAAAATTCTTGATAGGAAATCAACCTACAAAGGAAAATACACAAGTTATAAAGGTTTCAAAAAAAATATTCACAACGCCAATGATATTTTGTGTTTGGTGCTCTAGAAAACTGTACGATCCAATTATTAAAATTCTAACAGAAAAAAGTTGAGTCTACACAAAGTATTTGTTATGTTTAAGTAGTTACTTAACCTTTATGCAACTCAGTTTCCTTCTCTATAAAAGGACTGAGTTCTTCACATCCATCAACAACAAAATATAAACAATGCTTAGTGAATACCTACAATTTATTATCTTGTAATTATAAATGTAGAGCAGACAGCACTTGAAAACTACAACATAAAAAACCCACAGAAATCCTATCACCATGAAATTTATAGGACTGTCATTATATTACTAATTTATATATGTATTTCTACTGAGAAAGAAAAGATAGTTTAATGCAAGTGTAGGAGTATACTATACGATATATGTATTTTATTAAAACAGCATATAACTTTCATTAAAAAATAGGTTCAGAAAAAATATATTTTACTATGTATATAGAAAAAAATATTACACTTCAAATATGAACTGCAAAGTCATGTACTTGAGGACAAGAAAGACAGACAGAAACTATAAGAACAATTGGACATAAGGACAGTTAGATATGACCAGGGGAGGGAAGGATTTGAGCGTAACAGCAGATCACAAGATTCTGAGCTGTGTGTGCAAGACAGTCACCATACAGAAAAAGGCGACTCAGGACGCATTAGGAAAGCAGTTTCTGCGTGAGACAAGGGAGCTGCAGTATCCCCAGATAGGGTTCCCACATTGTCTCTGGTATGCTGCACAGAAATCCAAGGCCTTGTGTTCAACACATATAAACTCAGACTTGAATGTATACACAGGTAACTTTTTAGGATAATCATAAATAACTTCTCTAGAGGAACTCAGCTTATTCTAACAGAAAAAAAACATTTAGAAGGGATCCTAATACTCTATCTAAGAACAGCAGCAGAAAGATAAACCCTAAGCCAGGAGAAGGTAAAGGATAAGGTTGGCACAAGAACAAAATCACATATCCATAAAGATATTTAGAGTAGGTATGTACTGTAGCCTTTCCAGAATACTGCAAGCAAAAGCCTTAGGTTTTAACAGCCAACTTGGTTTACTAAAACTACTGTGTGCTTTCATCCTTGTAAAAATAGGGGACTTGATGACTTAGAATATTCCATACAGTTACAAGTTCCTGAGTTCAGTTGATAGAAAAAAATGATGGGATATCTATTTTAGCATCAAATAAATTATCAATGGGAAATTAGAATGTTAATTACATCTCTAAAATTAAACAAAAAATTACTATTTCTATAGATGTTAAAACATAGACTATCCCTGTAGATGGAACATTTTCCTAGAAAATGTACATAATTGATTTTAATTTAGTACTCTTCATAGCAGATCATTAGCTCATAGAGGTTACTTCACAACTACTGCTTACTGCTAAACAGCCCAGTATAAAGTCTGTCCTCTACAGAAAGAGAGAGAAAAAAAAACAAAACAAAACAAAAAAAACCCAATCCACACTATTCATTAGTTTAGCTAGTCTTTCTCTGTCGAAGTACACATAAGGCAGAACTGAGATACTTTAAATATGGTTACATATGTTAACATTTTTGAATATATGCATTATAGAGAAAATACGGAAAAAATATAGTGGTTTCTAAAGGAATTACAGAATTAGCAGATTAATTTGTCACATTTTCACAAGAAAAATAAAAGATGTGGGAATGGTTCTTCAGATGCAAAGTCAATTTCATCCAAAGGATAATCTTGATAGATAAAAGCTTAGTACTAGAGAAACAGAATATCCTTTAAAATACTTGTAAATACTATAATTTCAAAATATACCTCATTTCAAAATATACCTCGCATACAAGTGTAAACCTGGCATACAAATTAATTCCTAATCAGGAAGATTTATAACTGACAAAATCAAGTGATGATCTCTGTAGAATGCATTTGTAGAAGCCTGAACCTGAAAGAAGCAGTCTTCAGAGGTCTCACTTTAACAGTGCCTACAGAAAAAGGAGATAGACACATTCAATTTCCTTTCCATATATTCAACTCACAATGCCTAAGAGCAGGGATATTCCCTGTGGTCCTCTGTTATCCATAGGATCGAGATAACAGGAGCTGGATTAAACAGAATGATGGAGCTTCCCACCCAATCGCTCCTCAAGTATCATTCAGTGAAACCACTGCATTACAGAGTCCGTAACAATATCACTCACCTTTCATTTTATCTGAAACATTTATAAAAATTTCCTTTCCTCTTATTTCTTTTGTACCATTACCTTTCAAAAGCGCATAAAGTAAGTCACGTGTTTACAATTCTTCTCTATCTTTCCTTTTTCCTACTACAACTCTTCGCTCTTTTTCCCCCCCACACACAACACAGCTTTTAGATGTTATGGTTATCACTGTTGTGACTCTCCATTACAAGAAACATTAACTCTTTCTTCAGGACTTAGCTTAAGAACACATTTCCAAATTTTAAGAATGATACGGTGATAAAAAGAGTACCCAGAAACAAGCAATAAAAATGAAGAATTTTGAATGATTACCATGAAATTTTGAAGGTTCAAAGGGAGAAGAAAATCTTTGATTTTAAAACTGCAGTACCTACTAATGTAAATTGACGTATGTAATTGGGAAGCTGGTTTTGGCACACATACGTAAGTATATTATCCAGAAAGCATACTTATCTTCATTTCAAAACTAGTGCCTGCAGTCTGAAGGCACAGGAATGCCTACAGGATCAGAGAAATCCCACTGTATTAAACAGACAGCAGACAAGGCAGTTTAGGCAAAATTTTAACTTAGAGCTCATCACATTAATTTCTCAGAACATGCATTTGTGACAATGAGGAACAAACACTTTGAAAGTGAAGAGTTATTTGTTTTAGGAACTACCTTACAGAGTTCCACTAAAGCAATCCAGTCTTGTACTGCAGTAATGGGAGAAGGCAATAGTACTCTGGAACAGTTAAGTAAGGATCAGGTTACCATCAGAAAAAAGTAAAAAAAAATTTTTTAAATATTTGCCTACAGACAGTCAGTTCCAAAATGTGCTTTTTTTTTTTCTGCAGTGCCAAACTTAAACCTAAATGAAATTTAAAAAAATATTAAGAAAGAAAAGCTGCAAAGAACACTTTGAGCACTTATCTGAAGGACAAGCAAGGCTAAGAGAATATGATAGCAGATACAGGAATGAAATTCTGTAACAGAACCCAAAGCTTCTCAATGACTTGCTGTGTGACATTGAGCTGTCATTTAATTTACAAATGTATGTATGGAATAGGACTGATGATACTTCCTTGGACCTCATAAAGTAACTTTAAGTCCTTGGAAAAACGTAAGGATTCCAGAATTCAGGTGAAGATTACAATAATTATTCATGCTACAGATTAAGCTCTCTGTGCAGATGATACAGCTATTAAGAGTCTGGATTTAATATATTAAAGCTCACTACAAATGGAAGAATGCAAATGTAAAAGTAATATATAAACCAATGATGATAATGGGGGTGTAACAAAATCTTCACGTGACATACAGATTAGAGACAAATATAGATAAAAACATTTCAGAAAATAAGTTTCAGACAAGTATGCAGACAGCCAAACACTTCGCTCTGCTGACCATATGGTAATAATTCCCATTCCTACTGTTCCCATACAGAAGCAGATAAAGCACACTTACCCATATTTGATTATCTCACTTCAAATACTACCCACACTTTAAAAAAATCCAAACAAAACAGCTAAAACTTACATTCACAGGGAAAGCAACAAAAAAGTGATGCCTCAATGTGAAGTTCTGTTTAGCAATAAAAGAAATTATTGATTTCTTACTGTAAAAATAGATCCTTTTATTAAGACATTTTCTGAAGAAATACACACCGTAGAAGATAACCAATACCTTTCAGAGAAACAAGATATTCAACATGTTGGTTTACTAGTCCTCAATTAGACTATTATTTCAACAGACACATACAAAATAGGCTTTTCAATCCACAACAATGCAACAAACTGCAGCCGTGTCTTGCAAACAGAGACACAGGTTATTTGGATTCATCAAATGTATGTATGTATCAAATGTATTATCAAAATGCTGCAGCTTTGTTACAAAAAAAAAAAAAATCACCTGGCATTACATCAAACAGGAGAGCCTACATTTGTCATTTAGTGTAAAATGTATACGGCATATACAATTTCATTTGTAAAGCACAGGTACTGTGCAAGCTGCTCAGGATACTATGCAAACTAGTAAAATATTCTAAAGCAGAACATAGGAAAACAAAAACACTTAAGTGATGACAAAGATTTTGTCAAAAAAGATTTTGATTTAGAGTCACAAATCCAAGAAAGTTAAGAGGTTTTCAATTTATAATGTTTGTAAACATATAAGTATAACTTATTTTATACTATTTTAACAGCAACTTTCTCGCTTTTCTCTACGGAAGATCCATTCCCTTCTGCATACTTGACCTGTTCTCTGATCCATCTTAACCTTCTCACTTTACTTTACAATGTCCACACTTCCTACTACAATCCAAGGACAAAGCTAGAATTCCACATAAAGAGGAAAGACGCATTTGAAGATGGGGGGGTTAGAGGCTACTATCTCAGTGGAGTGGACATTTTGTAAATTAGTTTCAGAAAAACAAGCAAATAATATTATCCATAAGCAGAGTTGGAAAAGCTTTACATACTGTGACCTTATCTTGATTAGGCAAACACCTTCCTTCATAGAGCCCTTAGTGTCTCTCTTTCCTAGCAGAGAGCTCTTTTAAAAAGACCTAAATGGTCTGATTTGAATTGCACACTACAGTAATAAGAAAGCTTTTCCATATTTCCATGTTTAATTACAGGTACTAATATATAGTATCTAATCATGGATGCGAGTACGCTGAAAATAACTTTTCCAAGGCACTCACACTATATTAAACCTATTTGCAGTTGCATTTGTAGTAATCATTAAAACTCCATTACAACAAATCTTAATTTTAAAAATGTTAAACACCTTATTTTTTTCCCAATTTCCAAAAATTTATAGTCTATTGTACTTGAGGAAAAAAAAAAAACTTATTGTCTAAATAAGCTGAAAATGTAATAAAAATGAATAATGTATTTTAGAAGATTAAATTATCAAACTCACTCACTCACATATTTACCAATGCATTACAAGCCTCTTACGGATAGCAAAATTCTCACCCATCCTTTGTTTGATCTGCCACTCCAGCCAACAGTTGCACTGTTTTAGGATTGTAACGTGGATCTGTATAAAGTCCAAGGTATTTCTGCACAAAATCTTCCGGGGTCATGTAACGCTCCCCATCTTTCTCAACACTGGCATACTGGAGTGAAAATACAAAACAAAATCACACAAACAAAAATGAATCCATTTAGATGCTAATTATCAGCGATTGCCAAACTAGTACCTTTACTAAATATCCCTTTAAATGGTGCACCACTGTCTGCACACAACTGCTCTGAAACTAAAGGGCTTGATTAAACTAATAGCATCACTGTACTAGTTGCATACCACAACAAATCCCTGCAGTATAGGTGTGTTCATATAACGATCAGTGTCTTCTAATAAAAAGACAATTAGGTATTTTCAGAAACTGTCAGGTAATTGCATAAATTTATAAAAATTACAGCCATGCTGTAGCTTTCCATTTGCAGCTACACTGTGAAAACACAGCACATAATTTTTCTTACAATTTCTAGTAGGAGAAATCTTCTCAGTAATTGTTCCTGATCATTCTTAGAGGTAGCTTGGAAAATACATATTATTTATTTTCTCTTTTTGTGAAAGGTAACTTTTCAGATTATTTTTATGCTGAAACTAATGGTTTTAGCATTTTTTGTTTAAGTAAAAATTGACACACAGACAAAACCAGTAGATTCTATGCCCTTACCTGTCCAGTTATGCTGGGTAATACTAATCTTGAACTAAGAACATGAGGAGGCAGGAGCAGAAAGCATCACAAGTGATGAATAAAAGGGAAATGCATGATGGAAGTTCACACCCCTCAGATCTTGTTTCAAGATAGCAGTATAGTTGCAAGGAAAAAAAAAGTCTTGTAGCTTATTTATGATGTGACAGTAATCTTATAAATAAAACCTAAATTTTCAGATTGCAATGCTAAAGTATGTTTGCAACCCGGAACACAGGAAAGTAGCTCACAAAAGATTTCTGGTTCCCTTAACTACTGTGATCCAGCCCAGTTTGATGACCGAGTTTGTCTCAGCATTTTTTCTCACAAAACCTGTAAACAAGCTTATTTAATAGTTTAAAATCCCTCTCTTCTGTTCACTCTGTACTGTACAGTCTACTTACACACACAATGATTTAGATGCAGGCCCTCAAAAATACACACAGAACTGTGTTCATTTTGAGAAAGTGAAGTTACAAAACTAGACAGCTGTTTAATTAGAATTTTGATTTGCAATAAAAGTAGTGATTTTTAATTCATTTGTAAAAATGTAATTCACCTTTCTAGGTTCTAGTCATTAAAAGGTGACTGCATGCGCGTTCTCTGCAGAAAAAGAAAGGGCAATCCCCCCCCAAGGCCTACAGTGCAACATCTACACTAGTGAAATCAAACTTCAATTAATGGCCTTATCTGTAATTGGTAACTTTTCCACTATATATTGCAGTATCTTTATTCAGTTGACACAGCTTTATGTGAAACACAAAATCGGACCATACCCTGCCAGGGACTCACAAAATTAGAATACTACAAAATTAGAATACTAACAATAAGACCTACACACAGTCCCTGTTAAGGTGTAACACTCCATTACGATAAAGAGCATCATTCACATGTCTCAAGCTTGTTTCGGCTGTGTGCCGAACCAGTCCAGACAGGACCGTACTCCAGCATAAAGGAGATTCCATTGGCATCAATGCTTGCTAAAGCATCTCCCGTATCTCTTCTACAATACCAGCCCCTCACATCGTTTCATCACCTCTCTCTCTTCCACCCTATAGCTATGATGACAGCCGTTTGCAAGACTGCACCGTAAACCAGGTTATCGAACTAATCCAGAATTAAAATAGATTATTTCCACAAAAATAGGAACACAAATCAGTGGACAGGAATCCTTTAATTCAGCACTGCTGCCAACACGACAATGTAATGAAACTGTGGCTTCACTGAATCAATTCGGAAAGGTTCTCTTCTCGGTTGTATGCACAAGTGACTAAAAACGCACTATGAAGCACAATTCTGCTGCAAGACACGCAATCCAAATAAAGTTTTATGTATGAAGGACCATCCAACAGGCAGAGTACTGAGCGTATCTTCAAGAATAATGGAATTCAACTGTATGACTGTAGAGCGTGTATGAAAATGCCATCATCTTTTTTTCTTCAGACACCAATTTCTCTGAGTTTATTACAAATAGTGAATTGTTTTACAATAAAAACTGTGTCTGGGAAGTTCTCTTAAAAATTTTTTGAGACAAAAATAATTGACAGATAGATTTTGCTCCATATGAGAAGGTCACGGTATTTTGAAAGAGCTTGGCAGCGAGCCAATAAATAAAGTCCTGGTAAAAGTAGCTAGGCTATTCCCTTCTGGCATGCGTTTCCATTTGTCCTCAAGTTACCTTTTCACCATACAACCTCAGTCAAGAATCTTTAAGCAGAAAACAGGCAACTGTAAATTATATCTTAATTTGCATATAAAACATAATACATCAATTAAATATGTATTTTCCTCGGTCTTGAATTATATCACTTTATAACACAAAATTCTTACTATACATTTATAGATCATCTCTGGTAAGGACTCAATGAATTTGAGTAAGACTGTTTTTTAAACATCATCACATAATAAGAACACACAAAACCCATACTCTGTCTGTACAACATAGTGCTAGGTATTTCCACACTTTCAGAAACAATTCTTTCTTTGAAAAATTAGCTAGTTTTCAATTTAAAGGGATTTTCTACCCCAATTATTTTATCTGGGCAGAGGAGAACTAAGTTCCAAAACAAGAGAGACCTATGGGTACTCTTAACTTTTTTTTTTTTTTTTTAAATTAAGCTAAGCTATGAGCAAGAGATTCAGGACATTTTAAGTGTGTGTGGGAAAAGTTTCCTGTATTTGAATTAGAAAATTGGTTTTGGTTCTTTCTCCACCTTGCTGGAACTGGTTCCAGTTGCATTTAGCAGGCAGGGAATAATTCAACTATATTCCCCGAGGTCTGGCTGTGACTTGCCTATGAAAAAAGAAGGAATTCTCACTAAGAAATCTGATTAACTGTTGTTCTACATTAACTCTTTTATCCCTCAGTGAATTTCTATTTTGTTCTTTTATGGTTGTTACCGAACTCAGTGGTTAGCAAACACCTGAGAAGTAACTTATCTGACGGCGTTCAAAGATGGAATTTCAATGCCTGTGTTTCATAGTTACAGGATTACATACAAACAATATCTCATCTCTTTAATACAAGCCAAATTTAAATTTTTAACCGTTCAAAGCAATAAAAGGAAACATATAGAAAGCTTCAGAAATTCTAAGAGAAAGGTATATATTCTATCAAGCATCCACTAGGATACAACTTAAACTGGATGGACAGAGGACACATATCACATTAGAGGATAACGTGAACAGAAGGAAATTTAAGCATGCTCTCTATGAATAAGGTGGATGACGAAGAGGCCTAGAGTTCACATCTTCCCTTGTGTCTGTTTCCAAGGGAAGCCAAATTTAGGAAGGAATGCACGCCCTTTAGCTGAAGCTCACAGAACTGGCCAGCACCCTCTGCAAAGAGCACAACGCACCTGACCCCTGATCTGCGCAACACTATCAGTATTTCAGAACAAGACTCCCTTAGTCTTAGAACAACTTATTCGGAAAGAGTAGGTTATCTTTTGATATTTTTAAAGGTTGCAACTAAGTTTGCTTGCTATCTAACAAACAAAAAACACAATTTCAAACTCAATTATAATAAAATATAATCCAAAACAAATATAAACTCCCTTTCTATGCCAGAGGTGTCTGTGTTGGTTGGGGTTTTTTAACTGCAAATCTCAGATACTCCAGAGGAGACAGGAGAGCTTTTGTATTTTTCATTCCTCAGAGCGCAAAACAATCTGCAACTTAATTTGCATGTTTCTTTGAAGATTACAAGACAGACATGGAGAAGACCAAAAAGCTGTCTTGATTTCAAGATCCACTTGTACAATGTTCTTCCTCTCCACTTTTCTGTACATGACCAAAATCAAGGACTTCAAGCAATTTACTTATTTCCAGAAGAAATTCCACTGACTGGAAGTCAAGAATCATAAGAAGTCTGCATTTCCAAGTTGAATAGAGTATTTTGATACCACATTTCACTTTTTTGTAACCAAACATGCAAAAGTATCTTGCAAAAAGTTGGAAGATAGTCGTGTGATGTTCTAGAGCCACACATTTTTTTTATTGTATCAATATATATTTCAAAAATTGTATTTCACTATGTTTATTTTATTAACATATGCTACTGTAATTCTTACCTATAAAAGCTAAATGTCATGTCAAAAATAAATGAACCCGTGAGGCAGGATTTTTAACTAGAAACTAAATGCTGGGCTGTCACAGTTTGATTCCAACATTCTAACTTTTAGCATTCAAGCCATGTTACCAGTGCAGACCAGTACACAAAAGCAAAAATCTGCCGAAGTTATGGTTGGAATATAACTTCTCTCTCTCATGCAAAAAGGTGTCTCTGTCTACCTATCATATGTGTAAACTGTTAGATAATACTTTAGGACCAAAAGATACATGTGAAAGATGAAATAATAGATTTCACTATTTACATTATTGGCTCTAATACTTAATTTTATATTCTTTCCTTTTTCATACAGGAAAGTTTCTTGAATACACTGTGTAATACTCAACACAAAGGGAAAAGAAAAAAGGTATTTTAGTGATTTTGGAAATATCACTGGCCCATCTAGAGACCTAAAACATAGTTGTTGTTATTCCACCTGCCCAATTCACACTTTCTTATCAAAGTTTAAGGATTGATTGGATTTTCCTTTCAGATTGTGCTTCACGGTGTAAACTGAAACGCCTCACTAACATTTCTATTGATAATAGAGTAGGTCACTGTAACCTTTGCAACATGCAGACATAGCTGAAAGCACTTTTGAGAAGAAGGAGTTAACACGTAGGATGCATATTCTGAGCTGTGTATCCATTATTGCTCATTGCCTGAGAATAAGATAACTGGGGCTTTGAGAGCAGGAGGACCATCCTTGAAACTTTCCAATGTATTTAATGAGAATGAGGTATGCTTAGATAAGATGTAGCAAAGGAACCTTGAATAGAGGAACAAAGAGATATACACCCTTGAGAGCCAAAAGTCAGCAGAAACTCCTCTAATTGGTATCCTTAACATGAACTGTCTCATTATAATATGAAAACCACACCTCCAGTGCTAAAAACTCCCCCTCCCCAGATACAGACCCCTACTCACTGAACATGCATAGTGAATTTAGGAGACACTGTGTTTTTAAATCGAAGCGAGCAAAGAGTTGACCAATTGTAGTTTAGAAAGTATGAATATGTACAGGTTATTCTGATAAATGTATGAATATGCATAAGTTGGGCTAATAAATGTAAACTAACTCTAACTCTAGGTATGCACGACAGGAGGAGTGATCCCCTGTGCATCCAGCGCTGCAATAAAGAATGCCTGCTTTCTAAAACTCCAAAACGAGTCCTAGAGGGTTCCTCTGCCGGATTTTACGGTAACAACGGTAACTAAGTGGAGTGGAGAAAGCTTCGTGCTGTTATTTGTACATGTTAATTCTAAGGCCCTACAATGGATAATGTTAGGAAATACATCATAAGAAATCAATTTGAAGTTCTAAAAATATTGCCAGTTGTCCATCCATCTGCAAGAGGAACATATATAAACCCCAAGGAAAAAACATACTGCCATAGAAGAAAAGTTTTTTAGAATCTTACAAAAGCATATTTAAAAAAATAGCAGTATTTAGTTATGGATATAATTATTTGTTTTATGGGAAATTAGAAAACCCCTCTGAAAATTATTTCAGATTATCATTTGGACACGGTGAGTCGCACTGTGGTGAGGAGCAGTTCCGCCTCAGCGCCTGAAGGCCCTTGCACACACCGTGCCTGCAGAGCGAACTTTTAAGCACCCCACAAGTGCGACACGCGCATGATGGCACGGCAAGCTGCCGAAAAGGCCAAAAAATAAAAGCCTGTCCATCAAACAACATCAGACAGATCGTTTTACCTGCAAAAAAATATTTCGGAGTTCAGCAGGATCCGCTCTTTTGGTTGATGGCACCTGTAAACACACGCCAGTTAATGCCTCGCTAGCCGGGCTGCTGACAGCGAGGTAAAACTCGGCGGCTGCACGGCGACGCCGGGTCCCGCCTCCCAGGGGACTCAGAGAGGACCGAGCCCTGCGCGCGGGCTGCGGGACGCCACAGCCGC